>WNWK01013090.1:0-56775 GCA_009830355.1 Cherax destructor | reverse complement strand
CGTTTTGATTATAATAATAATAGTAATTAGATCAGTAGCCCATCACCAGCATCAAGGAACCTACCTAGGTTGGAATAACCTAACAAATGTTGACTCAAGCTATTGAAGTCTGACACTCGCCCTTTTTAACTTGTATTTGTCTAACTTGCTTGTGAGAGGTTTGATCAAGGGTGGACCTACCCTCTTCCTTCGATTGAACCTGAATGCCTCTCATTCCTCCAAGAGCTGTATGATCCCTATGGGTTTGGTGTTCCCCTGACAACTTACTTTATGCAGTTCTTGAAAATACATTATAGTAATGAATATCCACTGAGCCTCTTCAAAGATTTTAGGAAAGTTGTCAGTACAGTAGCCTACAACGTTCTGCATCTTACTCTAGAACATTATGGTATCAGATAATCTATCTTGCATACCTAAAATCCTTCCATAATAGGCACTGATATGTCTCCATTAAAGCCTTAACATCAACTCGACCTGTTGACATAGGGTGCCCTCAGGACAGTATCCTTACCCTTTCCCTATTCCCTCTTGTTGTCAATGATCTTCCCAATGCATCTCAATTAGCAAACCTGTTCTGTTTGCAGTACATCACTGAAATCCAAATTCTCATTCAACCAGTTTGAAGCTTGACTCAAAATCCCCAAGAATTTATGACTGCCTAATCAATTTAAAACATTAATACATTAAAAAATTAAAATTCTTTATTTCTGATAATAGCCACAATGTGGGGTTTACATATTTTATGGTGTTAGTTCATATGTTCATATTATAAAATACTTATTACAAGAAGGCCACTAGTATGCCTAGGCATTCAGGCAGACTAATACTAGATCTTATTCTATATTGACAATAATTATACTAGTATTAAAGGTTAGGTAATTGTAGTGATTAACTAGATTTACAAAATTGAGGTAGTTCAAAATATTTAAGAACTTAAACAATTAGTTTATCTGTTAATGGAAAATGGTGTCGTTTTGGCAGCAGTTTCTATATTGGGTGTCTTGGGAAAACTTATGGACTAGCTTAAGAATTATGAAGCAATAACTGTATTCAGAATTTTGTTTTAGTCATGTGTAAATTAAGGAGAGTCACAGATATCAATAAGTGTATTTTGCTTTGGATATGTGCAAGATAATAATGAACTCATTAAAATATTGAAAAGACCTACATGATATTTGGGAACAGGCTGCAAATGTCCACCCAACTGAATATAATAACTAATCTCCCCCCCATTGTAAGACAAACCAAGGGAAAATTCTTAGGTCTATAGCTTGACAGCAACTTAAAATTTCCCAATACCTACATCCCACACATGAAAAAGGTCTCCAAATCAGCAGGCATTCTCTCTTAAGATACATTACTATGTGCCTCAAATAGCACTACTTTTTTTGTACTACTCTGATCTACCCCCACCTCACATAGGGTATTAGTGCCTGGGGATCTACTAGCCCAGATCCCCCTAAAACCAATAATTTTCGATGAATGATTACCCAATCAATTAGAAACACACCCCCACCCACTTCAAAATTTTAAACTTTCTCAATATAAATATAATTCACACCCCTACTGTGCATACTGTAAAACGGGGGAAATTTCCCTAATATAAACCCTGCTATGAAACTCTTCCTTGATATCTGAAACAGGGACAGGGCATAACAAAAAACTGAAAATCTCTGATATCCTGTTTTAACTCAACCTGTGTAAAAACAATGTACTTTTAAAAAGCCCCTAAAATCTGGAACTCTCTGGCTGAAAATTTCCCAAAGGTTTCCCCCTATCTGCCAACTGCTTCAAAGCTTTTTTAAAAAAACACCACCTTACCTTAATGTGATCTTGTGCTTTTTATACATTATTTTATGTATATCAAAATGGGATACAATAACGATAAGTTGGTAAGAAAAATAAGACACATAGGCAACATTTAGGCATCTTTATTGGGGAGCGTTTCACCACGTAGGCTTCTTCCGTCGAGTACAGAAAGTAGGCGGGAGCAGTAGAAAATGTGAAGACGATGTAATCAGTCCATCACCCTTGAAGAGGGAATTTGAGGTTGTCAGTCCCCCCAGCCTGTAGAAGAATTCTGTTTCATAGTCTGAAAAAAATTTTTTCAGACTATGAAACAAAATTTTCTGGGAACAACCTCAAATCTAGTCCGTTTCATAGTCTGAAAAATTATTTTTTGCATTTGTATTTGACCAACATTGTAATAGTAACCTTAACAAATATTATAAAAAATTTTCTTAAACTTTCAACAAAGTTTTTTCAGAAAATCCAGTAGTAGTTTCCCAAATTATAACTTGTTATAAGTTTATTTTAAAGCTCTTGAAATGCCCTTTTTCTCCCGGAGCTTTCCATATATAAAAATTGTACAATATATCAGTTTAGTTTAGTTCTTGCCTCCCCTGGGGTGGAAATGTTGGGCATGTTTCCTTACACCCTGCCCCGTTCCCCAGCAATTAGTTTTGGGACCCAGGTGTTAGTTAACTTGTGTGGGTCTGCAGTTAATTGTCTAAAAGCCAACATGGAACACTTATGCTGAGGCTTGGTATGACCTTTAAATATGGTGTGATATGAAAACATGGAGTTATGCCTCTGACAGATTTTGAGCTCTACCCTTGCAACGGGCGGGGGCCCGGCCCTGTTAATTGATTGTTGAACCAGGCTGTTCCCTTTTTGGGAACCCACTGTGCCATTTAAACCCTTCACAGCCTGGTTGATCAAGCACTTGGTGGGGGTAGTGTGGCAATGTTTCTGATATCTGCTGGCAGCAGATTCAGTGGTCTTGGACCACAGATAATGACAAAGTGTTCTGTTATTGTGTCCATTGTACCCTTGTTTTCAGTCGGTTTGCTTTATACTTCATTCCTTATCCCCAAATTATTATTATGGTAGTACAGTGGACCCCGAGTCGTAAAAACTTCATAGAAGCCTGCTCAAGTCCATTACCGAACGAATTTATACAAAAATGTCCGTAGGTTAGTCTATTTCAGACCCCCAAAAATACACTTCCACAAGCCCCCACAATATTATACTTACATAATTGTACGTTTTCCCCGGGGTGTTCGTTCCCAAGGGGTCCACTGTAGAATTTAAGACTATCTCTTTCCCAAAAAGTACATTCCAAGTACAGTGGACCCTCGGTTAACGAATCCCCGGAAATCGTGCTTATGTAAGTATTAATTTTGTAAGTTCTTGGGGAAATGTAACGGGGTCGAAAAAGCGCCTGGAAATTTTCCTTGGGAAAGTAAATTGGCCGGGCAAGGTGGGATTTCCAGGGTGGTTTTAACCCGGGGGGTCCCCCTTTGGGGGTCCTTTAAAACGATGGTCTTTAGTTTGATTTTTGGGTTAAGATTTACCCTTGTAAAGAAATTTGCTTTTGAGCTGCGATGACCAATTAGAGACATGACATTGTCGATGGTCAGCACGTGTGGGTGGGCTTCACCCCAGAACAAGACAGGATGATGAAAGGGTCTTATATGGGTGATGGTGGAGGGTGTGTTGAAGGCAAGTGGGGGGGGGAAGGAAAGGGGTAAAGGGGAGGAAAGTAGGCAGAGGAGGGAGGGAGGGGCTGTATGTGTATTAGACACAGGTGGTGGTGGGAGACTGATGAAGAGTGTAAATAAATTCTTTCCCTGCCCTACCTTCCTGCTCTCCCTTTTGTTTTACTTTCCCCCACCCCCTTCCCCCTACCTGCAGTGCCTGGATTGCCTTCCTTACCTGTGCTTCCTTGCCTTATCTCCCCTAGCCTGCGCTGTCTGCTGGAGTCTCCTTGTCCTGCCTACCTCAGTTTAGTCTGCACTGCCCTGCTTTGTTTTCCTACCCTACCCTGGCCTGGCCTGTCTTGCCCTGCTACCTGGAATGAATTACAGTGGCCCCCCCGAGTTTGTACAGCTCCCAACTCAAACAGTTATGTAAGGGATTATTTAAATGCTTTTGTAAGTGTGTTTTGGGGGTTTAAACGGATAATCTAATTTACATTATTCCTTATGGGGAAAAAATTCGTTTTTTTTTATGAAATGGTAGAGAATCTTTTATGAAGGTAATAAAAAAAAAGTACGAAATTTGGTGGAAAATTGAAAATTTCACTTTTGCAAATTTGACTGTGTCAGCAATATTTACATATTGGGAATTTTTCCCACTTTGACTCTATTTTAGGCCAATTAGTACATTATTCCAGTTGGCTAAATTCTTAGCTATTTAATTTAAATAAATTATATTTTTTCGGTTTAGCACAAAAACGCCCCAAACAACTATTTCAAGTAGCCAATAAAGGTGATCAGAAATTGGGAATTTTGCCAACTTCACAAAGTTCAAAAAATTCCAATTTTAAAAAAGCATCCCGGGAAAAAAAATGTAGGCATTCCTGGCACTAAAATAACATTTCCTCTGTTTATTAGTTACGTTTCCAGGCTTTACGGATGAATTTATTTTTATTTTTTATTTACATAAAAATTTTTTTTACCCAAAAAAAAAGTGAATTACTCATATGCAATATTGTAATAATTTTATAAACACTATCAGTGCATTTGTAAATGTATATTAGACCCACCCATTGGCGTGTATTGGTCCCTGATGTGATTTGTTTACCCTTGAAAATCAGCAAAAAAACAAACATTTCTGCTACTTTGAGCTCAATTGAAGCTATTTTCCCGTACTAAAACCAATCAAAATCATCTCTATTTCTTTAAAATATCTTCCCCTTCTATCAAATGAGACCCAAAAAACCGCGAATACAACCGTAAAAACCACATGAAAATATACCACAAAGTTGCTGTTTTAATCGAAAAACACAGTCGCATTTTGTTTTTTCTCATTATGCACTGCGTGTTTCAGGATTTACTTTTTTATGATGCACCCCTTACCACATAGATACCCTTCTTTTTTATCTAGGCCCAAATTTGCCAATCACAGCTTATCTGAGTGAGCTGAGCTCATGGGGGGAGATCTACGGTTTGGACCCCGAAAGGGTTAAATTAAGGAGTGTGCCCAAAATATTTTGGTATCAGCAAGTATGGGTTTTTTGGCCCAAAAAAATTGAGTATCAGTATCAGCAAAAATTTTGGCATCTTCCTATCCCTTGTTTGAATTAATTTATTGGCTTGATGTGGGTTGAAAGCAATCTGCATTTTTTCCCCCTTTATATTTCCCCTTTAAAAACCCTCTGGCCTCTCACATTTCTCTTCTACAACTGTCACTGATGCCTCTGTGTTGCTTATAACCTTTGGCTTGGATTAAATTCTGGATTTTTTTTTGGACGGCTATTTTCCTTTTCCCCCTTATTTTTTGTAGTAGTTGTGTTTTCTGTAAGTTTGTTAATTCTGATACGTACCTCCAATTGATAGTGATAAATGTTGCTTTGGGTAAAGGAAACAGTTCATTAATGATGCCCCTTTTTTCTGAAAAAGGTACTGATGACAAAATGGTTCTCATTTTTTTAAAAATTACGACTTACCTTTTTTCCTTCATCTATTCTGTGATTTGTCTGACCCTATCCATTTCACAATGTCTTGACTGCTGTCCCAAAATGTCTTGACTGCTATACAGAGGCCTGGTCACAGACCGGGCGGGGGGGCATTGACCCCTGGAAATTCTCCCCGGTTAAATTTCTGTACACAAAATGTCTTGACTGCTGTATATTCACTTTCCCCCTTACTCCTCTATCTGGTGGACAGTACAATCTTTTTTTCCTGGTTTTTTTCTTGGGTTGTTATCTTGCTTTTGCTTCTTTTTTGCTTTCAGTTTTTTTTTAAACCCTTCTAAAACTGCCCCTTTCTGAAGCTTCTTTTAAAATTTTCCCCAAAGACACTGTCATCAGTAAAGAGAAACTATAACAATTCCTACTATACCAGTTTCATATCTAAGCCCCACCTCTCTCCATCTCTTTGACATAAAATTCTTGTAAAACCCCATCTTTCTTTTTTTTTAACACGCCCAGCCGTTTCCCACCGAGGCAGGGGGGCCCCAAAAAGGGGAAAAAACGGGTTTTCCCCTTTTACTTTTTTAGTAATATATACAGGAGAAAGGGTTACTCCCCCCTTGTTCCCAACTTTTTATGCCTCTTATGACATGCATGGCTTCCCGGGGGAAAAATTCTTTCCACTTCCCCATGGAGAGAGGAAATAAGAACAAGAACTAAAAGGGAAAAAGAAAAAACCCCCAGGGGGGTGTGTATATATATATATATATGCTTGTACTGTACATAAATTTGTAGTGTGACCAAATTTAAGTAAAAGCAAGATGTACCTGAAATCTTGCATGTTTATGAGACAAAAATAGACACCAACAATCCTACCATCATGTAAAACAATTACAGGCTTTCTTTTTACCTCACTTGGCAGGACGGTAGTACCCCCCTGGGCGGTTCTGTCACCAACCTACTACCTGGGAAAAACTCCATCTATAACATTAAAAAAGCAGGGTGCCACCAGTTTGCTGGAAAATGCCCCCTTTCTTTCTTGCATAACATTAACTGGAACATTACGTAAAACACTTTGCAGCTTTGAACCCCCCGGGGGACCTTCCAAAATTATTGGACCATCAGTAGGCATGTGCCAAAGTATCAGCATGGGTGTTGGTTGGTATTGGCTAATTTGGAGGGTTGTTGGTGGGTATTTTTAATTTGGATGGTATTGGTAAGGGCCCTAAAATTGAATATGTATCTGTATTATAAAATTTGGTATCATTCAATCACTACTGTGCACCCTTTTATGTCATTTCCAAAATTCATAAATGGAACCAATAATTCCCCTTTTTGTCTAAATACCATGTTGCTCACTTGTATACAGTACTGTAAAGTAAACAGTCTATTCATTCCCCTTTCCCCTTTCCCTTTAATACAATTTGGGGAAACCCCTGTACTCAAACAGCTCCCTACTCAAAAAAAAGCTGGACTTGACCAAACAAAAAAAGACCTGCCAAAACTTTGCTGTAAACTACGTATTTCGTGTTTCTTCGCATTTTTTGGGGTTTTTATATTATTTATATAAATAAGTCACCATAGGGCCCCCGGTTAGTGATAACAGCCAGCCAAAAAAAAAATTGGTTGGGAAGAATTGGGGGGATGCTTGAGCGGGGGAACACTCGGGAAAAGCCTTGTGGAATTCAAATTCAAATTCAAATTTTTATTTCCTTGCAAGTTTTCATTGGGGTTGTTTTTTTTCAATAATGCATTGCAGTTTACATTGAATTATATAATTACAATAAAGAGTTCCCCGTGCAAAAAAAGCCCTATCATGCCAAAAGGCATTATGGGCAGACTAAATTTAATGGCGTACAGACTACTTAATACTACAGTGGTACCTCGGGTTCGATATTTTTTTGTTGAGAATGCTGTTCAAAATCCATTACCAAAAAAATTTATCCCCCTAAGGAATAATGTAAAATAGACTAGTCCTTTTACACCCCCCAAAAATTTTATTGAGTTGTACATCTGTTTTTTAATTTATAGCAGACAACAAATTTTCTCAAATTAACAATCTGGGGATATGACATTGGGACAATTTGAAAAACATATTTTGCAGGTTGAATTAAGTTAAATCGGAGGTTCCACTTTTTATGTACTCCTTTTTTCCTTTTTCAATTCTACAGTTTCTACTTTCTGTATCTAAATGAGCCAGATGAACAATTAATGCCTAAATCTGGCTGGCACAGAGCAGGAATTTGAGGCACATGTCTTGTAGAGTGTTTTATGAAACAAGTGTTTAAAAAAATTTAAAACCACAGTGGTACCTCGGGGGCTACGAGCAATTCTTTCCCAGGGCTTTTCAAGTCCCCGATCCAAAGGGGGTTTTTCCCATAAGAAATAAAAAAATTCGATTAATCCATTTCAGACCCTAAAAATCCCTTTAAAAGGCACCTACAAAAATACACTTACATAATTGTTTGAGTTGGGAACTGCTCGTAAGTGGGGTACCACTGTATTTGGGGGAACGGGTTTTGGCTGACAAGGTCGGGGGTTCCATAGTGAAATTGTCTTAAAAGGTTTTTTTTGCCACTAATGAGAAGTGATGTGGCAGAGTAAGCATCCCCGAATAAAAATACATAAATTGTTTTTTTGTGGGAATGGGAAGTAGTGTTTTTTCTTAAAGGTCATTGAACCCCACTGGCATACACAAATTTTAACGATGGGGAGAACAACAGGCCATGGTTATAAACTACAGGATAAGGGAAAAATGATGCCAAAGAAATGAAAATATATCTTAGAACCAAAAGACAGAGAAAGTTGCAGAACAAGCTTTCATTAAGACCATTTCATGACAAATTCTATATAATTGTCTGAATAAATGTCTCTTCTGCAACTTGTATACAGGGGCCCCCAAAATGCAAGAAAAACTTCCCAGAAGCCTGCTCAAGTGCCATTATGGGAACGAAATTTACTCCCTTAAGGAATAATTTTCACGTAGGCTAGTCTATTTCAGCCCCCCAAAAATACACTTCCAAAAAAGCACTTACAATATTATCTTATATAATTGTACGTTTTCCCGGGGGTGTTCGTTACTCGGGGCCCACTGTATCTTCATACTTTTAAAAATGCTGTATACCTTTTCCCTCTAACAGTTACACTAATTTAACACTGAAGCCAGAGCCCCCACTCCCCTATAACTCTGCATCTCTAAATACAAATACATAATCACACACCTTAGCAATAAAAAGGAATTATTGGCAAATTTGAAATGTTCTTAAATATTTTGTTGTCCAAGTTCTTCGTTATACAGCAGTGATTTTTAATACATAGTATCACTTTTTTTCAGTTGGTGAGGTAAAACTAGTAGCCCTTTAATGAAGACACTGAAGCAGAGTAAGTGTATTTATGCAGTAATTTTCCTCATAAATTTAAAAAATTCTTTGCATATTATGCATTTTGATATAGAAAATTTTGGAAAAGCTTTCTACTCAGGTGTAATGTTATTTTTTTGGAAATTTGGGCTTTCTTTTTTTTCAGGTCGTTTCCTTTTTCCCCCCTTGGTTCCAAGCCCCACAGAAGAAAAAAGGTCCCCCCAAACCCAAAAAAAAACGTGGGTTGTCAATTATGTTTTCCCAGAAAAGTTCCCTAAAACCCCCTCGTAATGAAAACAGACAATAGCCCTCTCGTCTGTTAACAGTCGTAAGGTCAAGTCAGGCAAGAAGCCTTTTAAAAGGGAAAACTTTCAATAAAAAAGAAGATAATACCAAAAAGAACGGGAAGAGGGTGGAATCACTTTAAAAAAAAAAGGGGGTCAACTCACCATGGGCATAATAAATTAGACAAATTGAGGTAAGATTTACATTTTTTTTTTTAACATTTTATGCATGTATATGAGCACAGCCCCAAATGTTGTACAGTGGTACCTCTACTTATGAGTAAAAATTTGTTCCGTCGGCTATTCAAGTTCGATACCGAAGGGAATTTTTTTTCCCCTAAGAAATAATTAAAAAATTTGGTTAATCCATTTAGACCCCCAAAAATACAATTTCAAAAACACCTACAAAAAAAAACACATAATTGTTCGAGTTGGGGGCTGCTCGTAAATAGAGGAAAACCACTGTAGTATATGTTTGATTTATATAATGTGAGGGGAACCGAGGCAGTTTTTTTAAAAACACAAATCCCAAAATGAGGCAGGGGTGACCCAAAAAAGAAAAACATTCATTATCATTTATTCATTAGCTGTCTTGCTAGAAGTAT
The DNA here is from genome assembly GCA_009830355.1 of Cherax destructor. Classification (NCBI taxonomy): domain Eukaryota; kingdom Metazoa; phylum Arthropoda; class Malacostraca; order Decapoda; family Parastacidae; genus Cherax; species Cherax destructor. The sequence continues at coordinate 47,111 of WNWK01013090.1, read as the reverse complement.
GCAGACAACACAGATCAAATGACCTTTTCAACTGCACCATCCCCAACCCTGCTTCCCGAGTGCAGGCTCCGTCTTTTCACCTCAAAGACTTTTTGGGTAACTGGTTTTCCCCGAATCCCTTCATAAATGTTACATTACTCTCAATCCAATCCCAGATCTACCGTAAAAAATTTTTTTTTTTTTTTTTAACACATTGGCGATTCCCACCAAGGGAGGGTGGCCCCCAAAAAGAAAAAATTTCATCATCATTCCTCCCCTCACTGTCTTGCCAGAGGGTGCTTTACACTACAATTATAAAACTGCAACATTAACACCCCCCCCTTCAAATGCAGACATGTACTTTCCATCTCCAGGACTCAAAATCCGGCCTGCCGGTTTCCCTGAATCCCTTCATAAATGTTAAAATTTTCTCCCCCCAACAGCCGTCAAGTATTAAAAACCATTTGTCTCCATTCACTCCCATCAAATACGCCACACCCGGAAGTCCAAACCCTCGCACCCCAAAGCCTTCTTTACCCCCTCCCTCCAGCCTTTCCTAGGCCCCACCCCCCACCCTGCCTTCCCTCCCACAGATTTATACACTCAAATCATTCTCTCTCGTTCCATTCTCTCTACATGTCCGAACCCCTCAACCCCTCCTCAGCTCTCTGGATAACTATTCTTCATTCAGTCTGCTCTAGCATGCTTTTCACAAGCCTGCTGGATGAGCCTTAAAAACCCTTTTCTCCCCTTTTAACAGTTTGATCTGGGATCAGGCCCTGGGGCCAGTCCCGATCTGGGATTGGGGCCCCAGGGGACAGTGACCTCATAAGTGACTGCAAGTAACCCTTCCTTGGATGGGCCCCCACCCCCCCCTTCCTTCCTTCTACTCCCTATTTATTAATCCTATTATGCTCCATCCTTGCTAAATGCCCAAACTACCTCAACAGTCCTTCCTCAGCCCTCTTGAATTATACCTTTAGCCTTCTAATTTCTAGGCTAAAATTTTCCTGTCAAAATTGCTCTCAAACAATTCCTCCACTTCTTCCACCCTCCTTCCTACAACAAAAAAACACACCCATCCCTCACCCAGAGCAAGTATTGGCACTGGTGTATTCTTTACATTATTTTTTTGAAACAATAGATGAACTTTTTTTTCCACAGATACCTCAAACCCCCCCTTTTTTTTTCCCCTCATCTTTCATGGACCTATATGCCGATGTTTTCATTTGCATATGATACGTATTGTATGTTCATAAATAGGATGATTTAAAGGGTGTATAAATCTAGGGAGGAAGGCAAGGTTAGAAAAGGGGGAGATAAAAAAGGGTTTTTATATGTGAGAAACTTAAGACATCCACCAGACATGTGTAAGCATTTTGGGGTTGGAGTGAGTAAGGGCAGGTGGTTTTTATTACGCATGTGTTGGGGGTGAACAATTAAACATAAAGGGTTTTACGGAAATCAATTAGCCAGACTTGAGTTCTGGAGGTGGGAAGTATATCCTGCATTCTGAAGGTGGGGGGGGGGGTTATTGCATTTTGTAAAGTACCCAAAGCTGTTGCAACATGCTTCTGGAAAAATGGGATAGTGAAGGATGGTAAAAGTGTTTTTCTTTTTCAGGTCCCCCTACCTCTGTGAGACAGACGGTGTGTTAAAAATTCCCTTCCTCTATGTGTCCCCCCTGCAGTCTGATAATCAATCTTTAATTTCATTACTGCCCTTTTTCTATGTTCAGTTTTAATTTTTTTTTACATTCTCCCCAAATTTAGGTTGACTGTATTTTTTTTACAGGTGTTTGCAACTGTCTTTAAATAGTTTTTTCCCATGATAACAAAGGCATATTTTTTTTCAGTTGTCAAATGACATCAGATGGGGAAAGTAAGTTCCAGTGTGGATGATGAAGTGGAAGTACCCAGGCAAAAAAAGCCAGTTGAAAACCCCAAAACGTTGCTTTCTGCTTTTATTGGAAAGGACCCACTAGCAAGAGAAATACCCAATTCTACTGTGCCCTTGGATGAGGATGATGTAGAAACTGAAAATGATGAAGAGTGAGGCTGAGATGTGTGGGGCTAAAAAGTGAACCTGGGCACTGCATTATATAAAAGGGAGGAGATTGAAATTAATGACAGAACAAAAAGGAAAGACAAATTAAATAAAAAATTTGATCAAGATAGGGATGGTACTAAAGAAGACATTATCTTTGGGAAAAATAAATGAAGCTACAAAAAGATGATAATGAAGAGAAGAGTTTGAAAAAGTAACTGGAAAATTGATAGCAGTAAGAAAAGTTAGTCTCCAGAACCAATAAAAAAAAAGTTTATCAAAGGGGGGAAAAAAAAAGATTGTATTAAAACCGGGAAAGAAAGATGTAATTGTAGGAAGGGGAATAAGAAAAAAACAACAGAAGAAGGTGAAAAAGATGGAATGCACTTAGATTCCTTTGAAAAGCAGAAAAAGGAAAGGAAGATGATAATTTGAATGATGTTGGAAATGGGAAAAAGTGAAAGAAACAAAAAATGAGGATATTGAAAAACCAAAAGTAAAAGTAAAACAGGAAGAGACAGTGGAAAAAAAGACATCTGATAATGAACAAAGACCAAATGAAGGTAAAAAATTTGTTCCAAAATTGGTGAAGAAAAAAATGAAAAAACAATAAAGAATGTAAAAAATCAACGTGAGGAAAGGCGAGGAACAAGAGGGTTTAAAATGAGAAACCAGAAAAAAAGCAAGATCAGAATGAGGTGAAAAAGGAGGAACAAAAAAAATTTAAAAAAGGGGGGATGTGATGGAGTCTGAGACTGAAAAAAAAAAATGCAGAAAGGGATACAGGATAAAAAATATGGGAAAAAAAGGAAAGCAGGAAGAGACTGATGTGGAAAAAATAAAGACTAAGGGTGAGGAGGAGGATTTAAAAAAAAGGAAGAAGAGGCCCAAAAATGAATGAGGTTGAAAAAGGGGGAAATAAAATTTAAATTTGGGAAAAAGTGCGAAGTATGCTAAAAGAGGGTAATATGAAAACAAAAAAAAGAGGAAATGAAAGCAAAGGGAAAAATCAAATAAGCTGAACCGGCGAAAGGGAAAAAAGAAAGAAAAAAACGTGGAAAAAATAAAAAAAAACAGGAAAAGCGAAATCAGACTCGGGAAAGATAGGAAAAGTGCAAGATAGATGGGAAACAGGAGTTAGGAAGGGAAAAAAACAAAAGGGGAAGATTGGGAAAAGGAAGAGCTTGAAAAAAAAAACTGGGAAAAAAGGAATGAAGGAAGAAGAGGGAAAGGCTGTAGAAGGGAAAAAAGCACAAAATTAAAGATACAAAGGGTGTAAGGAAAGAAGGCACTGATATTGATGAAAAAGCTTTAAATTGATGAAAATAAGATTGGAGAAAAGAAAAAAAATCATATGAAAAAAAAAGAGGAAACTGAGGCTGAAAGAAGAAAAAATGATAGGGGGAAAAAAAAAATTTTCAAAAAGTCACAAATTTGGGAGCACTAAAAATGGAAAAGTTGCAAGAATGTCGCTTAAAAAAAATCCAAAAAAAATAACTGTTATTTAAACAATGAAATGTCCAACAAAAGACCCAACAGGGAAAAGCAATTCTCAAGGTGAAAATAAGGAAAAGTTGAAAAAAAGGGAAATTCATTTGGGGAATGATGAGGAAGAAAAAGGGCCCAAAAAAAAATGCATGAATGAATCAATTGATGAGACAAAAGAAAGGGAAAGATTCAGATATGGATTCCAGTGAAAATGTGGGGGCTGTTGGGGAAAATGTCTTTTTGGGGTCGACTGTGATTCAGGTGTGTTAGGCCCATCTGCAGAACATCTGACCTCCAACCTAAGCTTAAAATTGGAACACTAAAGAAGTTAACTCCAAAGCAAAGAGAGAGAGAAGCAGAGAGACGGTTAAAAACAGAAGAGAGAAAGGAAAAAAGACAGGAAAGAAAAAAAAAGAAACAGGAGGAAATAGCTAAAAAGGAAAGAATAAAAAAAGAAAAGGAAGAAGAAAGACAGAAGCAAAAAGAAGAAAAAAAAAAGACAAAAGGGTGAGTATTGAGGAAAATATTTTTTTGCACTCTGTGTTTGATTATGTATTTGCAGTTACCTACTTGTAATTACAGGATTAGCTGTTTATAGTGCCCGATGTGACCTGAAAATTAACTTGCATTGTTATAAGACAAAGGCCCTTATATGTGTAATTAGTGCTTATTTCCTCCTGTTCATGATCATGCATGCAAAAATAAATTCCCAGATATATATATCGGGTGTTTTTTAATCTGTAGTGGAGCTAAAATCAGATTATTAAAAAAATAAAATAAAGCAGATATAAAATGCAGTATACTACATTTAATGTTTTCTGTATTTTGAAATTTCTAAAAATATTAGTGACTAGTTATTTGCTTTTAGTGACACCAGTTATAGTAGCAAGTTCATTAATGTCATTGTTTTTTTTCCGGGACAGTAATCCCAAAGCGGCAAAAAAAAAAGAACAGAAAGAAGGATGAAGAAAAAAAGAAAAAAGATGAAGCAAAGAAACAGGCAGAAGGGGAAAAAACAAAAACAAAATGCTAAGTTAAAAAAAAATTTGTCAGTTTCTTCGTTGCAAAAGCACATTGGGAACCGATAAAATGAAATGGACTCTTCAAACAGTTTGAGTAAGACTTAAAAATTAGAATTTAAAACGTTTAAGAAATGCAGAGATATTGTCATTTGTTAGGTGGTGTGGAAGTTGCTGTTTTAAAGTCATTTTGTTAAATATATATTTTTGTTACTTCTCTTGAATTTTTTTGACATTCTTTCTGTAATCTTCTCATATGAATAGTCGGGGGTTTAGTGATTGAAATCTCAGAGCAGATGCAGTGATTTCAAATGGGACACAAGGTGGGGTAAAATGAAGGGCAAAAATTTTAAAAGGGTAAGTGTTGGAAGGTCAAATATATTAGGTGGTGTTGGAAGGTCAGGTATGTTGGTGTAAGTGAGAGACTTATTTAAAAGTGAATTCAAAGAGGATAATTTAAATTTTTGGGGGAAGGCTTGGATGGTGTAACCAAAATTGAAGGGGTCAGATGTAAGGTAATTGTAAGCATGCAATGTGTTGCCATTGTTCCTGTACCGTAAAAAAAATAGAATTTTTTGGGATGTGTAATTTTTTAACATCAGCCATCTCCCACTAAGGCACGGGAAAAAGAAAACTCATTCACCATTATTCTTTCCCTTCCCTTTCAAGTGTGCTGACAACACTAGGATTACCCCATGACTGCAACATCCCCACCCCTCCTTCAGAGTGCAGGCACGCCTTTCCCCCCTCCCGGACTTGTCCACTAACTGGTTTTTCCCGGATCCCCTTTGTTTAGACTACTTTTTTTCAACACACCGATCCCACCTAGGCGGGGTGGCCCAAAAAAAAACAAAAGTTTCTCCTTTTACATTTAAATTTAAAAACAGAAGGGGGTTTCTAGCTCCTTTTCTATTTTTGTCGCCTCTTACGACATGCATGGCTTAAGGGGGGAATTTGTTCCACTTTCCCATGGGAAGGGAAAAAAACAAGAACTAGTAAAAATAGAAGAAAACCCAGAGGGGTGTGTTGTATCTATATGCTTGTACATGCATGTGTAGTGTGACCTTAGTGTGGAAGTAGCAATACGTACCTGAAATCTTCATGTTTATGAGACAGAAAAAGACACCTGAATCCTACCATCATGTAAAACAATTACAGGCTTTCGTTTAACACTTGCGGATGGGATCCTCCCCGGGGGGTTGGGTTTTTCCAACCTACTACCTAGGATAAAATTGCCTTGAACATAAATTAAAATTCATTTTCCCCCCCCTCTTATTTAACCCTTTTGGGGGCCGTCACTTAGAACTAGGTCTTTAGGCCAGGGGCCCTCACAAATTCTACATGATGAGTTCAGCTCCCCCAGATCAACTGTGAGCTGTAAATTTTTGGGCCCAGATAGGAGAGAATGGGTCTGTACAGTAAGTGTGCACATTATAAAAAAACCTACCCCTGTGGTGCATGATGGGAAAAGCAAAACTGACCTTGTGCATGGTAAAAAAGCAACTTGGGGGTTTTCTTGGGTGGTTCAATGTTTTATTTGCTGTTTCTTGATATCATTTTGAAAGGAAAGACATACGACTGAAATAGAGATTATTTTGTTTCTTTAGGGTCCAGAGGCCAAATTTCAGAGGTGCACCCCGTGTCCCAAAAATTTAAAAAAAAAATTTTATGAAATGGGAGAAAATCTTTTCAAGGGAATAAAACAAAAAATACGAAATTTGATGGAAAATTGACAAAATTATTCCCCGTGAATTTTGATCGTCAAATATTTACGCTCGGCGATTTTGCTGACTTTGACTCCCCTTTTTTGGCCAATTACATTATTCCAGTCGACCCAAAATTTTTAGCTATTTCACTAGTATTACTTCTATTCTTTGATTGGCACAAGAAATCGCCCAGTTAACTGTTTCAACTCAAAATAGAGTGATCGGAAATTAAAATTTAGCCAATTTAACTCAAAATTAAAATATTCCAATTTCAAAATACTGGGGTCAAATAAACAGTGCAGGCATTCCTGGCACTAAACTAAATTTCCGTTTTCATTAGTTACATTTTCAGTCTTTACAAATGAATTCCTTTTTGATTTTTATTCACATAATAAATTTTTTATTCAAACCAAAAATGGAAGATTTACTGTTATCAATATTGTAATAATTGTACAAATAATATCACCACATTTGTGAACGTAAAAGACCCACCAGCGGGCCGAAGACGTGTGGGGTCATTTGTTTACTCTTGAACATCGGAAAAAATTTAACATATCCGCTACTTTGAACTCAGTTTCAAGCCATTTCCTGTCTAAAGCCAATCAAAATCATCTCTATTTCTGTAATATATCTTATTCTATTAAATGAGCCCAAAGAAATAAAATACAACTATAGAAAATATAAAAAAAAAACACTGCAAAGTCACTTTTTTAATTAAAAATTACGGTCTCAGTTTTTCTCTCATTATGCACTGTGTGCTGCAAGATTTTTTTTATGTGGTGCCACTTACCACATGATGTATTCTCTCATATCTAGGCCAAAATTTACCGCCACAGCTTATCAGTGAGCAGCTCATGGCATGGCGTAGAACTCGGTTTGGACCCTCAACTCAAAGCCGTAGAACTCGGCACGGAATGAAAGGGTTAAAGCAGCAGAAATTTTAAATTTTTTTTTCTTATTTTCCCAATGATGCGTAAGGAATGCCCCCACACTACGCAGTCTGTTTTATTTTTTTAATAGGTCTCATTTAATTATTATGACACCGTAAACCATCAATCATTTCGGTTATATTTTATGATCTAGAAATGGAGAAAAACTTAAAAAATTTTTTGTGTGATTAGAATTCAAAATAGAAGGCAAGTGTAATATAGGAGAGGCCTGGGTACATGATTAATGAACAGAGGATATGTTTTTTTTAGTGCTGGGAATGTCACTTTGTTTTTTTGGATTTGTTTTACCCTTTGAGGGTCGACACCCCAAACATGTTCTCAGATCGAAATTTTTGGAAAAAAATTCTATGAAATGATAGAGAATCTTTTTCCGATCATAACGCCACCAAAATTATGAAATTTGATCGAAAACTAACGGAATTATGTTTTCCCGGAAGTTAGCTATCGATGACATTTACGCATCGGCGATTTGCCCACTTTGAGCCCTATTTTCGGCAAATTCTAATGTTTCAGTCTACTAAAATTATAACTATTTCGCTAGAACTCCATTTCTTCTATCGACTGATTACAAGAAACTGCCTATTTACCAATTTAAACTACCCAAAATTGTGGTCAGAAAATGGAAATTTGGCCAATTTCACACAAATTTCAAACAATGCCAATTTCAAAATAGGGTCCAGAATAAACAAGGCAGACATTCCTGGCACTAAAATAACATCTTCTCTGTTCATTAGTCACGTCTCCAGGCCCCTCTTACATTACTTTTGCTTTTCATTTTGAATTTTTATTCTCACAAAAAATAGAAGATTTACTGTTATGTATACAACTGCATCATTGTAAAAATGGTATAAATAATATCAGAGCACTTGTGCATGAATATTAGACTGCCAGTTGATGGTATTGGACGCATGGTGTGATTTGTTTACTCTTGAACATCGTCAAAAATCGAACATTTTCACTACTTTGAGCTCAATTTCAAGGTACTTGTCATTGTGAAACCAATCAAAATCATCTCTATTTCTGTAATATATCTTCCATTCTATCAAATGAGACCAAGAAAACGAGAATACATCAATAAATACCATACGAAAATAGACTGCAAAGTCGCTGTTTTAAACTAAAAAAACGTTCGGAGTTTTCTCATTATGCAGTGTGTGGTGCAGGATTTTTATACTGCGCACACTGACCACATAGACCCATTCTTTCATATGTAGGGCTACCAGCCCTTTCCCACTTAATTTGAGGCCGCTAGAATTTTTTCGTACTAGTACGGCACCAACCCCTGCTCGTAAACGTACTAGTACGGCACCAACCCGAAGGGTTAAATTGTATTTTATTAATTTTTGTGTAAAATTAGCCAAATTGCTGATTTCTGTGCACTTTATACAGTACAGTTGTCCCCGAGTAACGTACACCCCGAAAACGTACAATTATGTAAGTATAATATTGTAAATGCTTGTGGAAGTGTATTTTTGGGGCCTGAAATAGACTAACCTATGTGACATTATTCCTTAAGGGAGTAAATTCGTTCGGTAATGGCACTTGCGCAGGCTTCTAGGATGAAGTTTTTTCGTTACTCTAGGGACCACTGTAGTTGAAATAGTTGAATGGCGATTTCTTGTGCTCATTTGATAGAATGGAAGGCATGTTAGTGAAATAGCTAAGAATTTGGTTGATTAGAGCAATGGAATTGCCTTAAAATAGGACTCAGTGGGTGAAATCACTAATGCATAAATTGCAGGGCTTTGCACCTGTGTAATTCCGTAAATTTTCCATCAGATTTTGTACTTTAAGTGGCCACAGAGCGATATTTATTTTGGGGCTCTGGACAGTGGAATGGTTAACACACTTACACAAGCTTGCTGGATGCTTAAGCCCCTAAAACTCGTTATTTTACCCCCTCCAACCATTTATGGGATGACCTCTATCACTCCTATCTTCCAGCCACTGCAACATGCTGAATGCCATTATTACATGTACTGTTCATATTCTGGTTCGTTGAGTGTTTAATTTTGGCTCTGCAAAACATTCTTGAATATTTGTTTTTGTAGTAATGTGCTGTGTTTTAGACAGCTTCATTGAAATTTAGCCATCAACCTACCTGGAACATAACAGCTTAAGAATTTAATAGATTCTACATTCATCAGACATAAGAATCCCATTTAATTTTTAAATATCAGTATTTTGTGCTCCCAAAAATTGCTCTCTACAATGAAATTAATGTTGGTCTGTATTTTAAAACAATATTTATTATTATTATTTTTTTTTAACATGTCGGCTGTTTCCCACCATCACTCATTCATAATCACTCTCTGCAGAGGCGCTCAGATACGACAGTTTAGATGTTCCTCCAAACTGCCAATATCTCAAACCCCCTCCTTTAAAGTGCAGGTATTGTACTTCCCATTTCCAGGACTCAAGTTCGGCTAACCGGTTTCCCTGAATCCTTCACTAAATATTACCCTGCTCACACTCCAACAGCTAGTCAGGTCCCAAAACCATTCGTCTCCATTCACTCTTATCTAAACCTCCTTTACCCCTCCCTCCAACCTTTTCAAGGATGACCCTTACCCCACCTTTCTTCCCTTACAGATTTATACAATCTCCAAGTCATTCTACATACTTTGTTCCATTCTCTAAATGATCAAATCACCTCAACAACCCTTCTTCAGCCCTCTGACTAATACAGTGGACCCCGAGTTTCGGTCATAATTCATTCAGAAGGCTGTTCAAGTGCCATTACCGAACAATTTGTTCCCTTAAGGAAAAATGTAAATTAGATTAGTCCTTTCAGACCCCCAAAAATACACATTCAAAAGCACTTACAATATTAAACTTACATAATTGTTCGATTTCCGAGGTGACCGAAACTCGGGGTCCACTGTACTTTTAGTAATGCTACACCTCTAATTTCCACACTGAATTTCTCTGCATAATATTTACACCACACATCGCCCTTAGACATGACATCTCCACTGCCTCCAGCCCAGTGGCATGCGAGGTCTGGTAATGCCAGGGGCCAACTCCTTGATTGTATGCCCCAAAGACTCAAGTATAAGGCCTAGTACTGAGAAATATTATGAGAAAGGAGATATTTTGAATATGTAAACACAGATGAAACATAAAATAAACACTTTATTCGATTTAAATATAAATTAACCAAATTTTTTAAGTTCTTTTCCTCAAATGATTCCTGGTGTCAGAAAACACTTGATCTACTTCACTTTTTACATCAACTGTGAGAAATTCTTTTTCGATGTTTATTAAAGTCAGGTTGGTCAGTCGCTCCTGTGACACTGAAGACCTCAGATATGTTTTATTAATTTCAATTTTGAAAATGACTTTTCACAATTTGCGACTGAAAATGCGATTGTAAGCAGTAATGTGTATGAAACACAGTGTCGGAAAGACATCCCTCCCATACTGCAGTAAAGACTCCAGAGCATCTTTAGGATCGGGAAATTCTATTCCCTCCAGCTCGAAGGAGCGTCTGAACATTCTTTTTTTAATTTCTCTTTCTTGTTCATCTTCAATTACTACTGAATTCAAATTCAGAAGAAATGAAAATCGCTCTCTACCATTACTCTATTCATTTCTTCTTGTGCCGTCAGTTCACTATCTTTTGCTGACTGTCCAGGCATTATTCTTCTTCTTGATCGTGCAATTGGTATTCCCCAATTTTCACAATATTCATTAGCCAAATGTATTGCATTGTGGATAATTTCGTTATTCTTCAAATTCAAGATATGAATAAGTCCTTTCAGATCACAAGAAGCTTCATGGGACCCCATTTTCGGATCCTGCAAACGTTTTGAGACTTTCTCCACTGATGATAAAACTGGGTACCAAAAATTTAATAAAGCTATAAACGGGAACTGTTGAATAGAGTTTAGTAGCGATCCTGCATCAGATTTTGTTTCCCTTGAAAATTCTCCTTCCAGCAGGTGTTGAAGGCTTGCAATAACGTTGTCACACTCTTCGTGGATTACTTGCACAGCATCATGGTGGGAACTCCATCTTGTGTCACACTGTCTTTTCACAGTCCGAGTGACAAATGATTTTAACACTTCCCAATGAGAAGTAGATGAAGAAAAAAAAGTAAGAAGAAGAGAGTCAAGGCATAATGATTTTCCAGAATGCCAGAAAATGTAACAACAGGTTGCACCTCACTTGCATAGACACAGGCAGTGGTTAGCCTCTGTAGTGCAGTGAGCCTCCAAAAATTGATTTATCACCGCTGAAATTTCAAAATCACTATCTTATTTGCCTCTCTAATTTAATGCCCTGGGCCACCGCCCCTTCGGCTTCCCCTCTGCACGCCATTGCTTCAACCTCCTCGCTGCAGCATTTACAACCCATGCTTTACACCCATATAAGGGTGTTGGTACCACTATACTCCTGCACATTCCCTTCTTTGCCTCCATGGATAACGTTTTTTTGTCTCCACAGATACCTCAACACACCACTCACCTTTTTAATTTCATCAATTCCATGGTTAACCTCATCCTTCTTAAACCCATTCTCTGACAAGTCAACTCCCATATATCTAAAAACATTTACTTCTTCCATACTTCCTTTCTCCAATGTGATATCCAATTTTTCTTTATCTAAATCATTTGATATTCTCATCACTTTACTCTTATCTATGTTCACTTTCAACTTTCTACCTTTACACACCCTTTCAAACTCATCTACTAACCTTTGCAACTTTTCTTTAGAATCTCCCAAAAGCACGGTATCATCAAGCAAAAGTAACTGTGTCGACTCCCATTTTGTATTTGATTCCCTAATATTTAATCCTACCCCTCTTCCCAATACCCTAGCAACATTACACATCCCTGTCTAAGACCTACTTTTACTGGGAAGCAATCTCCCTCTTTCCTACACCCTAACCTGAGAATCACTATCCTCATAAAAACTCTTTACAGCATTTAGTAACTTACTATATTCCATACACTTGCAACATCTGCCACATTGCTCCCTTATCCACTCTATCAATGCCTTTCTAAATCCATAAATGTAATGAAAACTTCCCTACCTTTATCTAAATACTGTTCACATATAGCTTCAATGTAAACATTCTAAAGCTTCCTTGGTCATCTGCAATCCTGCTCTCTGTCTTACCTCTTATTCTTTCAGTAATAACCCTACCATACACTTTACCTGGTATACTCAGTAAACTTCTTCCCCTAAAATTTTTTACAATCTCTCTTGTCCCCCTTCCTTTTATGCAAAGGAACTACCGCTCTCTGCTAATCCCTAGGTTTTTTTTTTTTTTTCAACAAGTCGGCCGTCTCCCACCGAGGCAGGGTGACCCAAAAAGAAAGAAAATCCCCAAAAAGAAAATACTTTCATCATCATTCAACACTTTCACCACACTCATACATAATCACTGTCTTTGCAGAGGAGCTCAGATACGACAGCTGAGAAAAGTCCCTCCCAGCTGTCACTATCTCAGACCCCTCCTTTAAAGTGCAGGCATTGTACTTCCCAATCCCTAGGTACCGTTCATAAATTTATTAAACAATAATACCAACCACTCCACTATATCCCTTTCTGTTTTTAACATTTCTGTCATGATCCTGTCAGTTCCAGCCTCTTTATCCCCCTTTCATTCTATGTAGTGCTTCACGCACCTCCCCCACACTCACATCCTGCTCTTCTTCACTTCTAAAAGATGTTATATCTCCCTGGCCAGTGCATGAAATTACTGCCTCTCTTTCTTCATCAACATTTAAAAGTTCCTCAAAATATTCCCACCATCTACCCAATATCCAGCTCCCCATCTACTAACTCCCCTACTCTGTTTTTAACTAACAAATCTATTCATTCCATAGGCTTTCTTAACTTTTTTATCTCACTCCAAAAATTTTTCTTAGTCTCAGCAAAATTTGTTGACAGTATTGTGTTATTGTCTTTAACCTGATTGATCATTATATTCATGTTTATTTTGTAATGTTTTGCAGGTGAAAGAGGATATGCGGCTGGCTCAGGTCAACAGAAAGCATCTTTCTGAAGATGAAAAATTAACTTTAGATCATTTTCTATATGGTAACCAAACAGGTTCATGCAAGACATTTTTAGAAATCCTGAAATCAGAAGATTATGTAGCTGGAAAGTCTGAAAAAACATGGCCCCCTGAAGATAAAAGAAGTAGATGATGATATTGAGATCATAGGTAAGTGGCAGATAAGTTTTCATGTACTGTATTTTGTGTTAATATATGTACCAACACTGAATTCTTCCTCCGTAAGCCATGCGTCATGCTTGTCGTAGAGGCGACTAAAATGCCGGAAGCAAGGGGCTAGTAACCCTTTGTTCTGTATACCCTACAAATTTTAAAAGACAAACTTTTGTTTTTCTTTTTAGGTTACCCTGCCTCGGTGGGATATAGCGGTTTGTTGAAAAAATATGTACCAACTGTTATGTGGGTATAAAGATGAGTTTTAAATGCTATAGTGAGGGAGGCTGGAGGCAGTGGAGATAGTGGCCCTGGTGATGAGCGGGTAAGACAACGTTATTCAATTTACAGGTACAAAATAGCGATACTGCTGGAGATGGAACAAAGGGATGATGCCTCGGGAATAGTGTTGACTGGTGGAAGCACTGATGTCCATACAGGGATGGTAGGTAGAGGGAAAACAGAAAAAATGACCAGCAGCGAAAGCAGCCACAAAAAACCTAGCAAACAAAATTCCAATCTATGTAAATTCTATGCCTTGGGTATCTGCAGGCATTGTGTATCTGGTAAAACAGGTGGGACATGCACATTTGACCATCCCAAAAATGCCACACCCACATGACAACAAGAGAGTGCATCTCCCCTCCCTGTAACTTATTTCACCCCAAAATGTGTCACTCGTCATTCCATGAAAGAAAATGTTACAACGTGTACTGCCAGGCACATCTTCTAAAGGGGACAAGAAGACAGACCAGCCAGACTATGGGAAACGAAAGAAGGGATCCATAACCTCTACAGAGAAGGAGGTTTTTAGTGCCTGGAAGGAAAAATGACAAAAAATTACAGAAATCTTACACCAACTGAAAACACTTCTGGAGCAGAGGCACAGTCATTGGCCTCCACTCCAGAACAACCAGTTTTAGAGCCAGCAAATAAAACCACCCTAAATTCCATCAATATACGTAACAACATTTGTCTTTGCAAACATGCAGGGTCTAAAGCCATCAACAAACAAAATTCCTTACATCAAGGGACTGCTCACGGAGTCAAATGCAATGTTTGCAGCTTTCACAGAGACCCACATAAAGGATCATTTTGACAACGAAATATGGATCCCAGGTTGTAACTTATTCAGATCGACAGACTAAACAGGCAACAAGGGAAATTCGCATGCGGTGGTACCTCGGTTTTGTCGATAATTCATTCAGAATGCTGTTCGGCGCCGTTACTGAGGCAGATTTGTTCCCATAAGGACAAATGTAAATTAGATTAGTCTGTTTCAGACCCCAAAAATACACTTACAAAAGCACTTACAATAATACACTTACATAATCTTCGAGTTGGGAGCTGTGCGAAAACCAGGTACCACTGTAGATCACAGAGTTGTTCATTTGCTCAGAACTACTAAACACCTCAAATGATGTAGTTGAAGTTTTGGCAGTAAAGATTGAAAACCGAAGCCTTGTCATTGTGGTTGTATACAAGCCTCCGGATGCAACTTCCCAGCAATTCCAGGAACAGCTTTTGTAAATTGACCACTGTCTGGAAATCTCCCAACTACTGCCCCAAACATCTTGCTACTGGGAGATTTCATCTTCAGACACCTAAAATGGAGGAGTGTAGCAAATAATATTTTAGCAGAGATCACCCAGGAGGCAGCTCAGATGAAAATTCACACACACACACACACACACACGAGCTATTAAATCTCTGCACCAAATTCACCTTAAATCAGCAAATATTAGTGCCTACAAGACTAGAAAATATGCTGGACCTCATCTTCACTAACAATGACGATCTGATAGGTAATATAACTGTATCAAAGAAAATATACTCAGATCACAACATAATAGAAGTACAGACATTTATGCATAGGGCTCTTGACCAGCAAAATGTGATCAGTCATGAGGCGTCTTCACAAAATTCAACTTCAATAACAAACACATACAATGGGAACAAGTCAACCATGTCCTAAATGAAACAAACTGGGAAGATATCCTAAACAACATGGATCCAAACCTTTGCCTAGAAAAATTAACTCTGTTGTTCTTGAGGTCTACTCAAGGCACATTCCATTAAGAAAAGATGATGTAAACTATAAAAGAGGAAGCTCCTATACAGACGAAGGCAAAGAATCACAGCGCTACTGAGAGGGGCCAATATATTTGAAATACGAAGGGAGGCACTGGTCAGTGAAATAGTAAACATTGAACTTAAGCTGAAGGAATCTTACAGGAGACAAGAATTGCAGGAAGAACTAAAAGCTATAAAGAAAATTGAAAAAAAAAAAAAAAATACTTCTTCTCCTATGCCAAATCTAAGGAAAAAACAACATCCAGTATTGGACCCCTGCTTAGGCAAGATGGGACATACACAGATGACAGCAAAGAAATGAGTGAGATACTAAAGTCCCAATATGACTCGGTGTTCAGTGAGCCGTTACCCAGACTAAGAGTTTACAATCTAAATTAATTCTTTATGAACGAGACCCAAAATTTGGTCATCTCAAAAATCTCTGATATTATCCTAACACCACAAGACTTTCAAAAGGCAATAAATGACATGCCCATGCACTCTGCCCCAGGCCCAGACTCATGGAACTCTGTGTTCATCAAGAACTGCAAGAAGCCCCTGTCACGTGCCTTCAGCATTCTATGGAGACGGAGCATGGACACAGCGGTCATCCCACACTCATTAAAAACATCAGACATAGCCCCACTCTGCAAAGGTGGCAGTAAAGCAGTTGCAAAGAACTACAAACTGATAGCACTAACATCCCATATCATAAAAATCTTTGAAAGGGTTCTTAGAAGCAAGATTGCCAACCACCTAGATACCCATCAGTTACACAACCCAGGGAAACACGGGTTTAGGGCAGGTCGCTCCTCCCTGTCCCAGCTACTGGACCACTATGACAAGGTTCTGGATGTTATAGAGGATAAACAAAATGCAGATGTAGTATACACAGACTTTGCAAAAGCCTTCGACAAGTGTGACCACAGCGTAATAACTCAAAAAATGGGTGATAAGGGAATAACAGGAAAAGTTGGTAGATGGATCTATAACCTTCTAACAAATAGAACACAAAGAGTAATAGTAAACAGTAAAGTCCAAGGCAGCTATGGTGAAAAGCTCTGTTCCACAAGGTACAGTACTCACTCCTATCCTATTCTTCATCCTCATATCTGACATAGAGATGTAAGCTATAGCTCCTTGTCTTCCTTTGCGGATGACACTTGAATTGCCATGACAATGTCCTCCATTGAAGACACTGCAAGACTCCAAGTGGACATTAACCAAATCTTCAAATGAGCCACTCAAAACAATATGAAGTTCAATGAAGAGAAATTTCAACTACTCAGATATGGAAAACTTGAGGAAATTAAAACTATCAGGGTATACAACAAATTCTAACCATACAATAGAGCGAAAAAGTAATGTGAAGGACCTGGGAGTGATAATGTCAGAGGATCATACTTTCAAAGACCACAACAATGTATCAACCACATTTGCTAGAAAAATGATAGGATGGATAATGAGAACCTTCAAAACTAGGGATGCCAAGCCCTTGATGATTCTCTTCAAATCACTTGTTCTTTAGGCAGGAATACTTCAGTACACTAACTGCCTCCTTCAAGGCAGGCAAAATTGCTGACCTGGAGAGTGTACAAAGAACTTTCACGACACACATAAGTACGATAAGGCACCTAAATTACTGGGAACGGTTGAAGTCCCTTGATTTGTATTCCCTGGAATGCAGGCGAGAGAGATGCATGATAATAAACACTTGGAAGATCCTAGAGGGATTAGTAGCAAACTTGCACATGAAAATCACTCCCTATGAAAGCAAAAGACTCGGCAGGAGATGCAACATTCCCCCAATGAAAAGCAGAGGCACCATGAGTACACTGAGACAACACAGTAAGTGTCAGGGGCTTCAAGAAGGCACTAGACAGGCACCTAAAGTCAGTACCTGACTAGCCGGGCTGTGGTTCGTACGTCAGTTTGCGTTTGGCCAGCCTGGTGTCAGACCGGGCCGCGGGGGCGTTGACCCCCAGGCCTGGTGTCAGACCGTGCCGCGGGGGTGTTGACCCCCGAAACCCTCTCCAGGTATAGTTGAGGGTAATGTGTGGTGTGTATATAATATAGAGAATTCTGATAATGGAGATTAAATGTGGGGTTACCAAAAGGATAATTTATAGAACTGAAGAGGGATTGTTAAGGTGGTCCAAGTTTTTAGAGGATAGAGCTTAGTAGGATGACTTAGAGAGAACATAAATCTTGGTTGGAAGGATTGGGGGTAAATGTGATACCAGGAAGGGTTGGAAAGAAGGGTAGAGGAGGTTTTGAGTTCTACAGGGCTTGAGCATGCAGCAGGCTTCTGAGATCACTTCTGTGGGTCACCTCATCTTTAATAGACCCATTTTCCAGGAAGTCCACTCCCAAATATCTGAACACTTCACTTAATACATGCTCTCTCCTTCAAATCTTTCATTAACTAAATCATTTGTTACCCTCATCACCTTTCTCTTTCCTATGTTCACTTTTAATTTCTTCTTTTTACATGCCCTCCCAGATTCGTCCACCAACCTTTGCAACTTTTTTTTTTTAACCCTTTCAGGGTTTTTGACGTACTAGTACGGCTTACACGCCAGGGCGTTTGACGTACTAGTACGCATAAATTCTAGTGGCTTCAAATCGAGGGGGAGAGAGCTGGTAAGCCTGCATGTGATAGAATGGGTCTATGTGGTAAGTGTGCGCAGTAGGAAAAAAATCTATGCACCCGCATTGCATTGTGGGAGTGGTAATTCAGTGCGCATTTGTCACCAAGCCATGCGGTAAGGAATACCTCACTCCAGCAGTGTGAGTGGTGGGGAAGGCAGTGGGGAGGGGGGTAAGGCAGTGGGAAGGGTGGGGAAGGCAGTGGGGTTTGTGTAAACAACATTGGCTGGCTGGCTGGCTGGGGCTGGCTAGCTGGCTGGGGCTGGCTGGCTGGGGCTGGCTGGCTAGCTGGGGCTGGCTAGCTAGGGCTGGCTGGCTGTGGCTGGCTGGCTGGCTGGCTGTGGCTGGCTGGCTGGCTGGCTGGCTGTGGCTGGCTGGCTGGCTGGCTGGCTGGCGGGCTTTCTTTCTGTTGCTGGCTGGGGCTGGCAGGCTGGCTGGCTTGATGGCTGGCTGGGGATCGCTAGCTGGGGCTGGCTGGCTGGCTGTGGCTGGCTGGGGCTGGCTGGCTGGGGCTGGCAGGCTGGCTGGCTGGGGCTGGCAGGCTGGCTGGCTGGGGCTGGCAGGCTGGCTGGCTGGGGCTGGCGGGCTGGCTTTCTGTGTCTGGCTGGGGCTAGCGGGCTGGCTAGATGGCTGGCTGGGGCTGGCTAGCTAGGGCTGACTGGCTTTGGCTGTTAGCTAGGGCTGGTGGGCTGGCTGGCTGTAGCTGGCTGGGGCTGGCTGTGGCAGGCTGGGGCTGGCTGGCTGGGGATGGCTGGCTGGCTGTCTGTCTGTCTGTCTGTCTGTCTGTCTGTCTGTCTGTCTGTTTGTCTGTCTGTCTGTCACACAGGTACACATAAATACAATTATACATAGTGTAAATTACCTAGGATAACCCCAAAAAATCCAGACTGTCAAATAATATGTATCGACTCAGATGTGGCAATGTTGGTTCACTAGTGACTGCCTCTGAGACAGACAGACAGAAAGAGAGAGAGAGACAGAAAGAGAGACAGAGAGAGAAACAGACAGACAGGCAGATAAAACAGTGAAAACAAATAAAGAGAAGGCATTGAACCCTCATTTGTCAAATGTCATCACTCATTAGTTTGGTGATAAGCCGAGGCTAACCAGTCACCCCTGGCTGGCAGGGAGCCAGGCAGGGAGGGAGGCAGGGAGCCAGGCAGGGAGCCAGGCAGGGAGGGAGGCAGGGAGCCAGGCAGGGAGGGAGGCAGGGAGCCAGGCAGGGAGGGAGGCGGGCAGGCGAAGGCAGTGTACCTCATCTAATGTCATCACTAATTAGTTTAGCTGATAATAATAAGATAACAGGACCCTCACCCCTCATCAATGTCACTGCTTCAATAATAATAATTTTTATTTTATTATTATTATTATTATTATTATTATTATATTATTATTATTATTATTATTATTATTATTATATTCTCCCGTGTATCCTAGGTAATTTACACTATGTATAATTGTATTTATGTGTTCCTGTGAGATTGAGACAGCCAGTCAGTCAGATAGCCAGTCAGCCAGCCAGTCAGTCAGATAGCCAGTCAGCCAGCCAGTCAGTCAGATAGCCAGTCAGCCAGCCAGCCAGCCAGTCAGTCAGATAGCCAGTCAGCCAGCCAGCCAGTCAGTCAGTCAGATAGCAAGTCAGCCAGCCAGTCAGTCAGATAGCCAGTCAGCCAGCCAGCCAGTCAGCCAGCCAGCCAGTCAGTCAGATAGCCAGTCAGTCAGATAGCCAGTCAGCCAGCCAGCTGGTCAGCTAGCCAGCCAGCCAGCTGGTCAGCCAGCCTGCCAGCCATTCAGCCAGCCGGCTAGCTGGTCAGCCATTCAGCCAGTCAGTCAGATAGCCAGTCAGCCAGCCAGCCAGTCAGTCAGATAGCAAGTCAGCCAGCCAGTCAGTCAGATAGCCAGTCAGCCAGCCAGCCAGTCAGTCAGATAGCCAGTCAGCCAGCCAGCCAGTCAGTCAGATAGCAAGTCAGCCAGCCAGTCAGTCAGATAGCCAGTCAGCCAGCCAGCCAGTCAGCCAGCCAGCCAGTCAGTCAGATAGCCAGTCAGTCAGATAGCCAGTCAGCCAGCCAGCTGGTCAGCTAGCCAGCCAGCCAGCTGGTCAGCTAGCCAGCCAGCCAGCTGGTCAGCCAGCCTGCCAGCTATTCAGCCAGCCGGCTAGCTGGTCAGCCATTCAGCCAGCCGGCTGGCCATCCATGCAACCAGCTGTTCAGCCAGCCAGCCAGCTGGTCAGCCAGCCTGCCAGCCAACCAGCCGGCTAGCTGGTCAGCCACCAGCCAGCCAGCCGGCTGGACATCCATCCAGCCAGCTGTTCAGCCAGCCAGCTGGTCAGCAGTTATTGTGTAGTATACAAGGAGTGTATATATACAAAATATTGTTTATATTGGTCTCAGGACATAAAAGATACTTGACAAAATAAAATGTTAAAAATAAAAGAAAAAAGTATAAAAAATAAATAAACTATTACCGGGTGACAGGCAGTCGCGATGTTGCCGTAAGCGGTTCACTTTCTGTCACCTTCAAGCCTCTATATCTCGGTAACTATTGATCGCAAAAATATTTTTTAGCCTATTAGATTTAAAAAAAAACTATTATTTCATAAGAAAAATAATTTTTTTTTTTGAATTATCGACCCTGAGAGAGAGTTAAGAATTGAGGTCTCGACCCTGAAAGGGTTAACACTGGCCATCTCCCACCAAGTCAGGCTAACCTGAAAAAGAAGAAATGTTTTCTCCATCACTCCCACTAATCACTGTCTTGTCACAGGTGCATCAATACTACAGTTCATATTACCCCTCTTAACTGCATATATCCTCACCACTCCTTCAGAGTGTAGGCACTGTACTTTTCACCTCGAGGACTCAAGTCCAACTAACTGGTTTCCTTGAATCCCTTCACAAATGTTACCTTGCTCATACTCCAACAACTTGTCAAACCACAAAAACATTTGCTTCCAATCCTATAACACACCAACAAATGCCTGGGATGTCCCAGCCCTTGCACACAAATCCTCCTTTACCTCCTTCCACCATTCATGCATCGTACTGGTATTAGTGAATACAGTGACCCCGCGTTCGTGATGCTCAAAGCTCAGAACAAATGTAAGTGTATTTTGTAGTGTATATTTTGGGGTCTAAAAGGACTAGTCTAATTACATTATCCTTATGGAACAAATTTGTTTAGGTCAGCGGCACTGGACAATAAATCACGAACACCAGGGCCACTGTACTAGAGAACCCAGATTTCGCCTGGTTCCAGATATCAGCCACCGGTTTGACCACTTACATGGGTGAATTTTACCCAGCGAGTTCATACCTCCACCAAAATCGTCTGCTATCAGACGCGTCCGCCACCAGGACGCGGACCGCTCCACCAGCATGTGACTCAGTCTGCCTCTGTCAATTGTTCAGTGAGCAATACTGGTGTTATCAAAATATTTGTAATAATCCATTGTCTGTTGTTTTTGCTTGTTTATTGAGTGCGACTATGAAATAAGCCACCATGGGGCCAAGAGTTCACTTGTTTCCAAGCCTTTGGTAAAGAAGGCAAGAAACATAATAGAAGAGAGAGAGAGAATGTGCCTTTTCAGTGATTAAGGACATTTGTGCAAAGTGGATGAGTGCAAAGTTTCTGGAAATTATCACCTAACAAAACTGTTGCAACCCGTGTCTGCAACATCTTCAGTGACAATGCCTTGTCCCATTTTAGGCAAATCTTAAAGATATGGCAGATTTTTGTGCGACAGGTCCAGTGACTCTAAGCTGGTTCTAGTGCCAGTAAAAGACAAAGAAGGGAAGTAACCTCAGATAGGACTTTGATACCTGAAGTCCTTATGGAGGGGATTCCCTTCCAAACAATAACTCTCCTCCCTCTCCCCTCCTCACCTTCCATATGCCAACAAGAGTCTTCAATAAAGGTATGTAATAGTGATTTAAATGTTCATTTATCCATTAAAATTAGTCATTTATATTTATTTCTCATTGTTTTCTGTATGTAAAACTATAGTTATTCTTATAAAATGTATTTTTGTTAATATTTTTGGGTGTCTGGAACGGATTAATTGATTTACAAAAAAAAAAAAAAAAAAATCCTGGGTTTCACTGTACAGTGGACCCCCGAGTAACGTAAAAACTTCATTCCAGAAGCCTGCTCAAGTGTCATTACCGAACGAATTTACTCCCCCAAAAAATACACTTCCACAAGCACTTACAATATTATACTTACATAATTGTACGATTTCCAGGGTGTTTGTTACTCGGGGGTCCACTGTACTTCAAAATATGAATAAACTCTTAAGAACAATTTAAAGTTTTTTATCACACTGGTTGTCTCCCTCCGAGGCAGTGTGACTTGAAAAAGAGAAGAAACTCTTTTACCATCACTTGCTCTATCACTGCCTTGCCAGAGGTGTGCCAATACAGTGGTATCTCTACTTACAAGCAGCTCCCAACTTGAACAATTATGTAAGTGTATTTTTGTAGGTGCTTTTGTAAGTGTATTTTTGGGGGTCTGAAATGGATTACTCTAATTTTCATTATTTCTTATGGGAAAAAATTCCTTCGGTATCGGCACTTGAATAGCCGTCTGGAACGAATTAAGCTCGTAACTCGAGGTACCACTATACTGCAATTCAGATGCCCCTCCAAACTATGAATATCACCACTCGTCCTTCAGAGTGCAGGCACTGTACTTCCTTTTTCCAGGACTCAAGTTGTGTTAACCAGTTTCTCTGAATCCCTTCACAAATGTTACCTTGCTCATACTCCAACAGCATGTCAAGTCATAAAAGCCACTTGCCTCAAATCACTCCTTTCTAAAATGCTCTCACACAGCTGCTGGATGCCCAAGCCCCTTGTATACAAAACCTCCTTTACCCTCTCCCTCCAATCTTTCCTAGGGTGCCCCCTACCCCACCTTCCCTTCACCACAGATTTACACACCCTCCATTTACTCAATACAAGTCTTAATAAAAGTGCACAGATACCACAGTTCACATGACCATCCAGAATGCAACATTCTCACTTCTGTAAAATGTTACATCTTCATTCTCACAGCTGGATCTGCCTTTCACCAGCATCAAGGTGTACCTTGATATTGGTGAAGAGCTCATGGTACCTTGATACTGAAGGACTTGTGGTACCTAGATACATAATAATAAAAATAATAATAATAATAATATTTTTATTTTGTTGCAAGTTACAAGTATACATAGGTATTGGTAGTTACAATTTTAAAACTGTAATGCAAGGAGAGCCACTGGCATGCCATGGGATTAGAGGCAGCTTAGTCAAAAGACTTATTCACTATGTACATAATACTAGAGAAATTGATTGAGTTTATTCTAGTTATATATTTTATTTCAAATTACAATATGATTATACTATACTAATAAAAAGACAATACTAGAGAAATTGGTTAAGTTTATTCTAGTTGTATATTTTACTATTTCAAATTACAATATGTTGATGCTATACTAGTAAAATAACAATACAGTGGTACCTCGACTTACGATATTTTTTCATTCCAGAATGCTGTTCAAGTGCCATTACCAAACGAATTTATCCCCATAAGGAATGATGTAAAATAGACTAGTCCTTTTAGACCCCCAAAATTACACTTACAAAAGCATTTAAAAAAATAAACTTACATAAAAGGGTGAGTTTGGGGACCATCGTAAGTCGAGGTACCACTGTACTAGAGAAATTTATTGAGTTTCTTCTAGTTATATATTTTATTTCAAATTAACAATATGATGATACTATACTATTAAAATGACAATATGATGATATGAAATTGCAACAAGTGTTAAGGAGGATGGCAATATAAAACTGAGATTATCTTAAGAAAAATAACATTGGGTTTGAAAGTTTGTTACAGTATGAGTATTTGGTATAGGGTGAGTAGGTGATTTTTGAGAAGAGTCTTGAATTGATTTTCCGACAAGGTTAACTTAATATTTACTGATAATGAATTCCAGATTCTGGGGCTCTTTATGTGCATAGAATTTTTACATTGGTTGGTATGGACTCGGGGTATGTCAAATAGTGATCTGTGTCTTGTGTCGTGGTCGTGGGACCTATTAAAGTTGTTGAGGAGAATTTTGAGCGAAGGGTTGATATTAGCATGTAGAGTTTTATGTATGTAGTAGGCACATGAATAGGTATGAATGTTTTTTATGGTGAGTAGTTTTAAAGTTTTGAATATAGGTGGAGTATGCTGTCTAAAGTGGGAATTTGTTATCATCCTGACTGGTGAAGGGCTCATGGTACCTTGTTACTGGTGAAGGGTTCATGGTATCTTGATACTGGTGAAGAGTTCATGGTACCTTGATACTGATGAAGAGCTCATGGTACCTTGATACTGGTGAAGAGTTCATGGTACCTTGATACTGGTGAAGGGTTCATGGTACCTTAGTTCTGGTGAAGAGTTCATGGTACCTTGATACTGGTGAAGAGTTCATGATATCTTGATACTGGTGAAGAGTTCATGGTACAGTGGTCCCTCGGTTTTCGTGCATCTCCAAACTCGAACATTTATGTAAGTGTATTTTTGTAAGTGCTGTTGCAAGTGTATTTTTGGGGGTCTGAAATAGACTAACCTACGTGACATTATTTCTTAATTAAGGAAGTAAATTCGTTCGGTAATGGCACTTGAGCAGCATTCTGGAACGAATTTTCGGCGAAAACCGAGGGACCACTGTACCGTGATACTGGTGAAGAGTTCATGATACCTTGATACTGGTGAAGAGTTCATGATACCTTGATACTGGTGAAGAGTTCATGATACCTTGATACTGGTGAAGAGTTCATGATACCTTGATACTGGTGAAGAGCTCATGGTACCTTAATACTAGTGAAGAGTTCATGGTACCTTGATACTGGTGAAGGGTTCATGGTACCTTAGTTCTGGTGAAGAGTTCATGGTACCTTGATACTGGTGAAGAGTTCATGGTACCTTGATACTGGTGAAGGGTTCATGGTACCTTGATACTTGTGAAGAACTCATTGTATCTTGATACTGATGAAGGATTCATGGTACCTTGATACTGGTGAAGGGTTCATGTACCTTAACCCTTTGGGGGTCCAAGGGGGGTCTCTGAAACTCGTTCTCAGGGTCCACGAATTTAAAAAAAAAAAAAAATTATTTTTTCTTATGGAATGATAGAGAATCTTTTTCCTATCATAACGCCACAAACATTATGAAATTTGATCGAAAACTAACGGAATTATGCTTTCGCGAAGTTAGCGGTAACCATGACACTTACACATCGGCGATTTCGCCCACTTTGAGCCCTATTTTCGGCACATTCCAATGTTTCAGTCTACTAAAATTATAGCTACTTCGCTAGAACTCCACTTCTTCTATCGATTGAGTACAAGAAACCGCCTATTTACCAATTTCAACTACCCAAAATAGTGGTCAGAAAATGGCAATTTGGCCAATTTCACACAAATTTCAAACGATGCCAATTTCAAAATAGGATCCATAATAAACAAGACAGACATTCCTGGGACTAAAATAACGTCTTCTCTGTTCATTAGTCACATCTCCAGGCCCCTGTTACATTACTTTTGCTTTCCATTTTGAATTTTTATTCTCACAAAAAAATAGAAGATTTATTGTTATGTATACAACTGCATCATTGTAAAAATGGTATAAATAATATCAGAGCACTTGTGCATGAATATTAGACTCGCCAGTTGATGTGTATTGGACGCATGGTGTGATTTGTTTACTCTTGAACATCGTCAAAAATCGAACATTTTCGCTACTTTGAGCTCAATTTCAAGGTACTTGTTATTGTCAAACCAATCAAAATCATCTCTATTTCTGTAATATATCTTCCAGTCTATCAAATGAGAACAAGAAAAAGAGAATACAACAATAAATACCATACGAAAATAGACTGCAAAGTCGCTGTTTTAAACCAAAAACACGGTCAGAGTTTTTTTTTCCTCATTATGCACCGTGGGGTGCAGGATTTTTTTTATACTGCGCACACTGACCGCACAGACCCATTCTATCACATCTAGGCCTAACAGCCTATATATACCCTCTGTATCTGTGTATTGATTGTAACGGCTTGACAAAGCTCCTGGAGAGCGAAACATTGCCACAATAAAATGTCCTTTTACTTAACATGGTGAAGGGTTCGTGGTACCTTGATGCTTGTTACGGACATAGCCTGTAGATCACTAGGTTATAGTGCTTCTCGTAACAAATTCGTAAAAATGACAGGATTATCTTGTCTAGGGGTCATCATACACAGGGCTCAACTCATAGAGGAAAAAGGAATCTTTCTAGTTTCTGTTGGGTTTATTAACAGCATTAATAATCATTTCTCATATCGTAAACACTATGAGTAAAACATATTATTATTCTTATTATCACATCACTATAATAAGTTAAGTATTCACAAACGGCTCTAGACAGAGTTACTAGACTCTTTCACAATGAGTCAAATGGTATATACAGTGGTACCCCGACTTACGATGGTCCCCAAACTCACCCTTTTATGTAAGTTTATTTTTTTAAATGCTTTTGTAAGTGTAATTTTGGGGGTCTAAAAGGACTAGTCTATTTTACATCATTCCTTATGGGGATAAATTCGTTTGGTAATGGCACTTGAACAGCATTCTGGAATGAAAAAATATCGTAAGTCGGGGTACCACTGTATATACATATGTCCAGATACGTTCAATTTTACAAGCCCAAACGCCACACTGAAGTAAATATTAACAATTCTTTCTCGAGGCTCATTCTACAATAATCCCGTCTCTAGATCAGAGTCTATAAACGACATATCACTTAGACTCATTCACTTATTCTTATTTTCCTCAAGAGTTTCTCAACCGTATTCTCAGACAGAGATATGCCCTATTCACGGGCTTCCAATAATTCCTGGGAACTGCTGGGAGAGAGTAGGGTGACTTGAAGACAGATTCTCCACTAGACCCTTCCTAGACTAGTGGAAGGTATGAACTGAACAAGGTAAGGTTTTACCAGCCAACCTTAACTCGGTCTGTATAGGGGTTGAGTAGCTCAAATTGTCTGCTGGTGCTTAACCTGCCACACCAGCAGTTTAGAATGTTTAAACATCCTACCTATGTACAAAGCTAAACAATTTGTGGTCAGATAATATTATAAAGTCGAGTAAATCCATTTTAGCTATTAATGGAAATACAGTGATCCCTCGTGTTTCGGTGTTTCCGTATATTGGTGATTTTGTGTTTCGGTTGCTTTTTTCGGTCTATGTTTCCCTCATGTATCGGTTATTCCCTCATGTATTGGTCTGTACCAGACCTGTCCGCCTGCCCGTGCTTGCGCGCCTCGCCATGCAGGACGCCAGTCTAGCGTTGTGTACCATTAAGAGAACATTACCCAGCGCGCTCTTTCAAACATTTCACAATAAATTTAGTCTGTTTATTGCTGGTTTAGTGATTGTCACTGAAATAAGTCACTATGGGTCCAAAGAAGCTTCCTAGTGGCACCCCTGTGGTAAAGAAAGTGAGGAACACCATCGAAGTGAAGAAGGAGATAGTAGAAAAATATGAGAGTGGCGTACGTGTGAGTGAGCTTGCCAGGATGTACAGAAAAAGACAATCTACTATCACCTCTATCCTGGCAAAGAGAAAAGAAATCAAGGAAGCTAATGTTGCAAAAGGGGTTGATATGTTAACAAAAATAGATCGAAAACACTGGATGAGGTTGAGAAGTTGTTGGGGGTGTGGATCAATGAAAAACAGATAGCGGGTGATAGTATTTCCACGGCGATAATTTGTGAAAAGGCAAGGCAGTTGCACACAGATCTTGTCAAGACAATGCCTGGAACCTGTGCTGAGGCGAGTGATTTTAAAGCCAGCAAAGGCTGGTTTGAGAGGTTTAAGAAACGTAGTGGCATACACAGTGTTGTGAGGCATGGTGAGGCAGCCAGCTCAGACAAACGTGCAGCTGAAAAATTTGTGCAGGAATTCTAGGGGTTTGTAGACATTGAAAAATTCGAACCACAACAAGTGTTTAATTGTGATGAAACAGGCCTGTTTTGGAAGAAAATGCCAAACAGGACCTTCATTACTCAGGAGGAAAAGGCACTGCCAGGACACAAGCCTATGAAAGACAGGCTAACTCTCATATTGTGTGCTAATGCCATTGGTGGTTTTAAAGTGAAGCCTTTACTGGTGTATCACACAGAAAATCCCAGAGCCTTCAAAAAACACAATGTTAACAGGAATAATTTGTGTGCATTGGAAGGTTAACACCAAGGCATGGGTCACTAAAGACTTTTTCGTGGAATGGTTCACTGGAGTGTTTGGCCCTAGTGTGAAGAAATACCTCCTGGAAAAGAAATTGGAACTCAGGTGCCTCCTGGTACTGGACAATGCTCCTGCTCATCCTCACAACTTGGAAGACTATTTGTTTGATGAGTTCAGTTTCATCACAGTGAAGTTCTTGCCTCCTAACACCACTCCTCTCATGCAGCCCATGGACCAGCAGGTAATTTGAAACTTCAAAAAACTCTACACAAAAGCATTGTTTGAAAAGT
Source organism: Cherax destructor (assembly GCA_009830355.1). Taxonomy (NCBI): domain Eukaryota; kingdom Metazoa; phylum Arthropoda; class Malacostraca; order Decapoda; family Parastacidae; genus Cherax; species Cherax destructor. The sequence goes on along the minus strand of WNWK01013090.1, from coordinate 18,480 downwards.
GCTTTCAAGTGACCTCGGACACTAATTTGACCCTAAGAGAGTTCTGGAAAGATCTCTTCAATATCGTCCATTGCATAGGCCTTATAAGTAAGGCTTGGGAGGAAGTGACTTCCAGGACTTTGAACTCTGCTTGGAGACCACTGTGGCCGGATTGTGTTGTAAAGAGGGATTTTGAAGGATTTGAGGCTGACCCTGACGACCCTGTGCCTGTTGTGGACTCTATTGTGGAATTGCCCAAGTCCCTGGGGTTGGAGGTGAGTGGTGAGGATGTGGAAGAGTTGGTGGAGGATCACAGGGTAGACCTAACCACTGAAGAGCTGAAAGAGCTTCATCAGGAACAGCAACATTTAAGGAAATTGATTCAGAGGAGGAGGATGAACAGGGTGAGGTAGAAACTTCTTCAGAGACTATCGAAATTTGTTCCAAATGGACTGATGTGCAGACTTTTGTTGAAAAACACCACTCTGATCAAGCTGAAGCAAGCCACATCTGCAACATGTTCAGTGACAGAATCTTGCCCCACTTCAGGAAAATGTTAAAGAGTCGCCAGAAACAGAGGACTCTGGACAGTTATTTTTCTAGGAAGGGGTCTAGTGACTCTCAAGCTGGTCCTAGTGGCATTAAAAGAAAAAGAAGGGAAGTAACCCCAGATAAGGACTTGTTACCTGAAGTCCTTTTGGAGGGGGATTCCCCTTCCAAACACTAACACCCTCCCCCTGTCCTCCTCTCTTCAATAAAGGTAAGTAAATGTTATTTATTATTCTGTTATTTATTATTTATTATGTAGTAGTATTTATAATTACACGTATGTGTTAATAATGTTGTTTTGTGTATGTAGAACTATAATTAAAATGTATTTTTGGTGAATATTTTTGGGTGGAACGGATTAATTGTATTTACATTATTTCTTATGGGAAATAAGGTTTCGAGTTTTGAAGTTTTCGAGTTAAGGTCTAGCTCCTGGAACAGATTAAGACCGATAGTCGAGGGACCACTGTACTCCTTAATATAATATTAAGTGAAAAGGCCAAAATAACATTAATAAATATATTCAAATTCAAATTCTAATTCAAATTCTTTATTTCTGGTAATATAAAATGAGCAAAGGGCATAACAATGCTGATAAAAGGTTCCATATCCTTAGTGGTTAAATCAACTTACTGTATATTTATGTGGCTATGACATCTGTCTGCCCTCTAAACCATTGTTAAAAATTTGTCTCATGTACACTAAGTTACATAAAACTAAATTATTTACTTATTTAATTGCTTGCTTGCTTAAAATATGGTCAATTTGGATTGATTTTGGCCTGTTTAGAGCCCAGTTTGTTGTTTTTACAAGAAATTAGGAAAATTGAAATAGTGTTTTTCATACAGTAAGCTTTTGATACAGTTGACCATGATTTGTTACACCTAAAATTATCACACTATGGTATAAGAGGGCACTCCCTCAACTACCTAAAATCATACCTTAGCAACAGAAACCAATATGTGTACACAAATGGAGCTAGCTCTACCGCACAAACTATTACAGTAGGTGTCCCACAGGGAAGTGTTCTTGGCCCACTTCTCTTTCTCATTTACATTAACGACCTACCAAATGCATCTCAACTACTCAAACCCATACTATTTGCAGATGACACTACATACATTATCTCTCACCCAAGCTCAGACATACTAGCCAACACTGTAAATACTGAATTGCAGAAAATATCTACCTGGATGATGACTAACAAACTTACTCTCAATATTGATAAAACCTATTTTATTCAGTTTGGGAACAGAGCTACAAATGTACCACTTAACATAATGATAAACGGGTCCCCTATCACAAAACTCACAGAGGGAAAATTCTTAGGAATCCATCTTGACAGTGGCCTAAAATTTCAGACACATATAAAACAAATTTCCAAGAAAGTCTCAAAGACCGTGGGAATACTATCCAAGATACGGTACTATGTTCCACAACCAGCTCTCCTTACCCTATATCACTCACTCATCTACCCCTACCTCACCTATGGAATCTGCGCATGGGGCTCAACATCAATAACTCATCTCAGACAATTAATAACATAACAAAAGGCAGCAGTTAGAATGATGATAAATTCACACTCCAGACAACATACTCCACCAATATTAAAAAATCTAAACTTACTCACCATACAAGAGCCATCATGTACACTTAACATTAACATCATAATGGCTTGCACTTTCAGAATCTTTAATAGTTAAACATTAACCCTGAATATCCATGAGTTGCCTGTCTTTTTTTGAACACTGTGCCTATTACATACATAGAACACTCTATGCAAATATTAACCTACCACTCAAACTTCTTACCAATTTTAACAGGACACATGACCATAACACTAGACACAGAGCACTCCTCGATGTTCCCCGTGTCCATCTAACACTATGTAAAAACTCAATGTATATAAAAGGCACGAAAATTTGGAATTCATTACCTGTCATTGCCAAAGAAACCCTGCCTGTACCCCAATTCAAAACGATGCTAAAAAACCACCTTCTCACCCAAACCTAAATGCACAATATCAAACATTCCCAACAAAGTAAAATAATCACTTAAATGTAAAAACCTGATTAATCACTTAAATGTAAAAACCTGTTATGAATAATACATACTAAGCTAACTGTTCCTATAACATTTACATTATAATGACCACATAAACTGTAATTGCAATGCAGCTAATTGTTTTAAATTGTTATCTCACTCAATTAATTGCATTGTTATTATTAATAAATTATTATGTTCAACTTATATTCAAATTATACAACTTAGATACACAATTATACTTATTTTATAAATTATCAACCATAATTTTTTACCATGTAGTCTACTATTACTTAATCTTAAGAATGCCCGCAATGCACAGCATATTAGGGGCTTTTGGCATGTACACCTCATTTATACCTATGTATCATTGTATCATGTCTACTTAACTATGTATCATTGTACCATGTCTAAATAAACTATTATTATTATTATTATTATTATTATTATTATAATTTCAATTAGTTTCAACGTTTCCATGTTGATAACTTCATGATGCAACATCTTAGTACCTTGAAGTTGAATTAAGTGCTTGTGTATTATATGATATTGATTACGAAGGTCTCTTTGAAAAGTATGATTTAGACTTGGACTGTACAGCCTCTCCTCACTTAGCGACGTACTCGTTTACTGACGCCTCGAACTTACAACGGGCTCTCTGACCAGTATTCATACCTAAATAATGTATATTAGAGCTGATTTCCTCTATTCTGTTTATTTCAATATACAGTACACTACTGTATAACTTTTAAAAATATACCAGAAATGTTATAAATGGTGCAAAGGTAACATTAAAACAATATCAATGATGGGTGACACAAATTCATTTCGATTATAGTATGCTCCTCACTTAGCGACGAATTCGTTTAACGATGTGGTCTTAGGAACTGAACTCCGTCATTAAGTGAGGAGAGGCTGTATATAGTAATACCCCTGTTTTCGTCCTTAATCCGTTCCAGGTCGGCCGAAATCTGAAATGTACGAAAACCGAAGAAATACAGTGGAACTCTGGATTTCGTATGCACCGAATATCATACATTTTAGATTTAGACCACTTTTTTGGGCGAAATTTTGGTCCTGATTTCGTACCTCCACCCGGAAATCATACGTATCAGACACGTCCGCTCATATGTTTGTGACTCAGTCTGTCTGTGTTACTTGTTGAGTAAACATTACTCCGCGCATTCATCTGAAACATTTCGTAATAATCCATTATTTTTGTGCTTGCGACTGCTAAATAAGCCACCATGGGGGCCAAAGAAAGTTCAGAGTGCCAGCCCTTTGATAAAGAAGGTGAGAAACACGATAGAATTATTCAGTGATTCTACGATATGTACAATACTAAAGCAGCAGGAGTTGATAAAGGCTATAATGCCAGCCAGCGATAAAGAGTAGCATTTTAGAGTGTAGCAAGTAAGTTAAGCGTTTAAGCGATAGAAAAAGGACGACACAAAACTATCTCCTCCAATATTGGAGGTTTATAGGGCCACTGACAACATACGCCGCCCTGCGCTATCTTCCACCACCCTAAACCTCTGCCAGCATCTCCTAGAAGGGAAGTATTGTATACATACAATAACCACTTTATTTCTTTACATTCTCTTTTATGTTTTTATTCAATATTTATTATTTATAAATTACGTACATTCAATATTTTCCTTATGAAACTGTGATGTAGTGCAGTTAGCCTCACAAACACTCTAGTTTCTCTTATAATAATGGGAAGATATGTAGTCACAGCAGGAGAGAGAATGGCAGCTGCTGCAGCCACCACTAATCACATATGTGATGATATATTTTATTCATTCTAGAGTACAGTGGACCCCCGGCTAACAAACAAAATTCATTCCAGAAGCCTGCTCAAGTGCCATTACCGAACGAATTTACTTCCTTAAGAAATAATGTCACGTAGGTTAGTCTATTTCAGACCCCCAAAAATACACTTCCACAAGCACTTACAATATTATACTTACGTAATTGTACGATTTCCGGGGTGTTCGTTCACCGGGGGTCCACTGTACAGTGGTTCCCCGAGTAACGAAAAAACTTCATCCCAGAAGCCTGCTCAAGTGCTATTACAGAACGAATTTACTCCCTTAAGGAATAATGTCACGTAGGTTAGTCTATTTCAGGCCCCCAAAAATACACTTCCACAAGCACTTACAATATTATACTTACATAATTGTACGATTTCCGGGGTGTTCGTTACTCAGGGGACCACTGTACTTACATAATTGTACGATTTCTGGGGTTCTCGTTAGGCGGTGGTCCACTGTATTATGTTTCTATGCTATTAATATTGTTTATTATGTCATATTAGATGAATTGTGATAGATAAATAAGCCATAGAGTTGATATTAACCCTTTGACTATTTTGGTCGTATATATACGTCTTACGAACCACTGTTTCGGACGTATTAATACGCCCAAATTCTAGCGGCTTCAAATCAAACGGGAGAAAGCTAGTAGGCCCACATATGAGAGAATGGGTCTGTGTGGTCAGTGTGCGCAGTATAAAAACAATCCTGCAGCACGCATTACATAATGAGAGATAAAAAACTCTGACCATTTTTTTGGATTAAAAAGCCGACTTTGAGGTGTATTTTCGTATAGTATTTATGGTTGTATTCTCTTTTTTATGGTCTCATTTTATAGAATGGACAACATACTACAGAAATATAGATGATTTTGATTAGTTTCATGATGAAAACGACCTTGAAATTGAGCTCAAAATAGGAGAAATGTTCGATTTTTGCAAATGTTCAAGAGTAAACAAATCACACAATGCGTCCAATACACATCAATTGGTGAGTTTAATATTCTTTCACAAGTGCACTGATATTATTTATACCATTTTTACAATAATGCAATAGTCTGCATAACGGTAAATCTTCTATTTTTTTTGTGAACAAAAAATAAAAATAAAAAGCAAAAGTAATATAAGAGGGGCCTAAAGACGTGACTAATGAACAGATAACATCTTATTTTAGTGCCAGGAATGTCTGCATTGTTTATTCTGGACCCTATTTTGAAATTGACAACTTTGTTATTTTGCATGAAATTGGCCAAATTGCTAATTTCTGATCAGTTTATTGGGTAGTTGAAATCGATAAATTGGTGGTTTCTTGTACTCAATCGATAGAACAAATAGAGTTCTAAAGAAATATCTATGAGTTTTGTCAACTGGAACAATGGAATTGACCGAAAATAGGGCTCAAAGTCGGCGGAATTGCCGATGCGTATATATTGCTGAGATCACTAACTTCGCGAGAGCGTAATTCCATGAGTTTTCAATCAAATTTCAAACTTTTGGTGTCTTTACCATCGGGAAACGATTCTCTATCATTTCATAAGAAATTTTTTTTTTTTTTTAATTTTGCGACAACAGGAGAGCACTCAGGATTGAGGGTTGCGACAGACAATAAACTCTCCTCCTTTCTGTCTTCCATACGCCAACAAGACTCTTCTATAAAGGTAAAAGTGATTTGAATGTTCATTTATCCATTTCATTAGTCCTTTATATTTATTTCTCATTGTTTTCTGTACAGTAGACTGTCATTTAACACGAGTTTATTTGGCACAATTTGGGTATACAGTGGACCCCCGAGTTACGAGCACCTCGGAAATCGTACAAGTACATGTAAGTATAATATTGTAAGTGCTTTTGTAAGTGTATTTTTGGGGGTCTGAAATGGACTAACCTACTTGACATTATTCCTTAAGGGAGAAAATTCGTTTGGTAATGGCACTTGAGCAGGCTTCTGGAATGAATTACAGTGGTCCCTCAGTTTTCGCCGAAAATTTGTTCCAGAATGCTGCTCAAGTGCCATTACCGAACGAATTTACTTCCTTAAGAAATAATGTCACGTAGGTTAGTCTATTTCAGACCCCCAAAAATACACTTGCAGCAGCACTTACGAAAATACACTTACATAAATGTTCGAGTTTGGAGATGCACGAAAACCGAGGGACCACTGTATGCTCATTACTCGGGGGTCATCTGTAGCATGATTGAAGAATTGCGGCACTAGTTCTTGGTAATGAAAATAACCCTCGAAGCTATAAAATAGGTGAAGTAGAGCTTGATCATACAGAATGTGAAAAAGACTTGGGAGTCATGGTGAGCAGAAATCTAAAGCCAAGACAGCAGTGCTTAGGTGTGCGCAACAAGGCTAACAGATTACAGTGGTCCCTCGGTTTTCGTGCATCTCGAAACTCAAACATTTATGTAAGTGTATTTTCGTAAGTGCTGTTGCAAGTGTATTTTTGGGGGTCTGAAATAGACTAACCTACGTGACATTATTTCTTAAGGAATTAAATTCGTTCGGTAATGGCACTTGAGCAGCATTCTGGAACGAATTTTCGGCGAAAACCGAGGGACCACTGTACTAGGATTTATTTCAAGAAGTATAAGTAACAGAAATCCAAAAGTTATTTTACAGCTCTATACATCACTAGTGAGACCTCATTTAGATTATGCCGCTCAGTTTTGGTCTCCTTACTACAGGATGGAGAACATACAGAGAAGAATGACTAAAATGATTTACTGTATAAGGAATCTCCCGTATGAAGATAGACTTAGAGCGTTGAATCTCCACTCTCTGGAGAGATGTAGAATGAGGGGAGATATCATCGAGGTGTATAAGTGGATGATGGGGATAAACAAAGGTGATATTAATTAAGTACTGAGGGTGTTGAACCAGGTAAGAACCAGAAATAATGGATTTAAGTTAGATAAATTTAGATTTAGAAAGGACATAGGTAAGTACTGGTTTTCAAACAGAGTTGTGGATGCGTGGAATGGTCTTCCGAGTAGGGTGATCGAGGCTAGGACTTTGGGTAGCTTTAAAAAGACATTGGACAAATATATGAGTGGGAGGGGCTGGGTTTGATTGGTGTCGTGGGTTCAGGAGTAAATTCTTGTGTAGTTTAGGGTAGGGGTGGTTTTGATAAGGACCTGCCTTGTATGGGCCAGTAGGCCTTCTGCAGTGTTCCTCCATTCTTATGTATGTATGTACTTATGTTCTTATAATAAGCTCAAATATCTTTTAGGGCAGAAGAAAGGAATTTATAGGCACATCAAAAGAGGTGAGGGTCATCTTATGAATCAATATATTGACATTAAGAGGGACGTTAAAAAGGGAATAAGAAAAGCTAAATGGGACTACGAAATTAAAGTTACTAGGGATTCAAAAACTAACCCAAAAGCTTTTTTCCAGATTTATAGAACAAAAGTTAGAGATAAGATAGGTCCCCTTAAAAACAACTCTGGGCATCTTACTGACAAGGAGAATGAAATGTGCTCGATTTTTAATAATTATTTTCTCTCGGTTTTTTACTTCAGGAAGACACTAACAATATCCCAGTAATTAATTTTTATAGTGGGCCTGAAGAAGATAAATTATGTAATATCACATGCACTAGCGAAATGGTTATGAAACAAGTAGACCAACTGAAACCAAATAAATCACCAGGTCCTGATGAGCTTTTTTCTAGGGTTCTTAAGGAATGCAAAATGGAACTCTGTGAACCATTAACTAATATTTTTAATTTATCTCTTCAAACAGGTGTAGTGTCTGATTTGTGGAAGATGGCTAATGTAATTCCTATTTTTAAAGCATCAAATTACAATCAAATTACTGCCCAATAAGCCTGACCTCAATTGTAGGCAAATTACTAGTCAATTATAGCTGATATTATTAGAAGCCATCTGGATAAGCATAATTTGATTAATGATACTCAGCATGGATTCATGAGGGGCCGTTCCTGCCTAACTAATTTATTAACTTTCTTTGGTAAAGCTTTTGAGGCTGTTGATCACGATAAAGAATTTGATATTGTTTATTTAGACTTTAGTAAGGCTTTTCATAGAGTACTGCACCAGAGACTGTTAAGGAAAGTGGCAGCTCATGGCATTGGGGGAAAAGTCTTGTCATGGATCGAGTCATGGCTCACCAATAGGAAGCAGAGAGTGTGCTTAAATGGGGTTAAATCCGAGTGGGGATCTGTAACAAGTGGCATTCCGCAGGGATCAGTCTTAGGCCCTTTGTTTTTTATAATATACAGTGGACCCCCGAGTAATGTAAAAACTTCATCCCAGAAACCTGCTTAAGTGCCATTATCGAACGAATTTACTCCCTTAAGGAATAATGTCACGTAGGTTAGTCTATTTCAGACCCCCAAAAATACACTTCCACAAGCATTTACAATATTATACTTACATAATTGTACGATTTCCTGGGTGTTCGTTACTCGGGGGCCCACTGTATATCAATGACCTTGACGAGGGAATTACTAGTGATATGAGCAAATTCGCTGATGACACAAAGATAGGTAGGATAATTTATTCAAACATAGATGTTATGGAAATTCAGGAGGATTTAGACAAACTCAATTCCTGGTCAGAAAAGTGGCAGATGCAGTTCAGTGTAGATAAATGCAAGGTTCTGAAGCTGGGGAGTGTCCATAACCCTAGCACTTATAAGTTAAATAACATAGAACTTAGTCTTACAGATTGTGAAAAGGATTTGGGGGTTATGGTAAGCAGCAACCTTAAACTAAGACAGCAATGCCTAAGCATACGTAATAAGGCAAACAGATTACTGGGATTTATATATCAAGAAGTGTAAGCAACAGAAGTCCAGCGGTTATATTACAGCTTTACACATCATTAGTAAGGCCTTACCTAGATTATGCAGCTCACTTCTGGTCACCACATTACAGAATGGATATAAATTCATTAGAAAACATTCAGCGTAGAATGACTAAATTAATACATAGCGTTAGAAATCTTCCGTATGAAGAAAGATTGAAGACCCTTAAACTACATTCACTTGTAAGACGAAGAATGAGGGGAGACATGATCGAAGTGTATAAGTGGAAGATGGGAATAAATAATGGGGATATAAATAAAGTTTTGAGGATATCTCTCCAAGAGAGAACCCGAAATAATGTATTCAAATTGGACAAGTTTAGATTTAGAAACGATATAGGAAAGTATTGGTTTGGAAATAGGGTAGTTGACGTGTGGAACGGTCTGCCTAGTAGGGTTATTGAAGCTAAAACCTTGGGGAGTTTCAAATTTAAGTTGGATAAATACATGAGTGAGAGGGGTTCGATTTGAGTGGGACTTGCTCGAGAGTGAATAGAATTATCTAATCTTATTGCTTGGGTAGCATTGAAAATTGGGTTGGGCAAATATTCTGTTAGTGGGTTAGGACTTGCCTAGTATGGGCCAACAGGCCTGCTGCAGTGTTCCTCCTTTCTTATGTTCTTATTTCTTATGGCGAAAATGTTTCTGATTTTCATAAATTTCGACTTTCGGCAGATTCTCTAACTGATTAATTAATCATGAAAATCGAGGGTCCACTGTAATAAATATTATTATATTCATGGGGAAACTAAACTCTGTGTCATAATATATATCCTGGCAATTTGGAAGCAATCAGCTTTGATCTGATGAAGAGGTAGCTCCAATTCCTCAGATCAAAAGCTCTTAACTAGCTTCAAGGCACCACCCTCCAGTATTCAGATATTTATTACTTCTTTCATGTTATAATCTCAATCTTTCAATCATCAGGTATTATTGAACCTCATGAAAGTCATTCTTCATCACATTGGCATTTTCATCCATTTATGACATTCTTTTTTACAGAACTGGCAGATCCAGTATTAAGAGGTTTAGCCTGGGTGCTTGTCTGGCTGGGAATGTGTGGAGCATCAGTGCAAGTGGCTATTCTGTCTGATCTCTTAGACCTGGCCACGCTGCATCTCTACTGCTTCTACGTCTATGGTGCAAGGTGCTGAGTACAGTACTCATTTGTGTTTACCATGAATAATGAAATTGTGTTTGGAGTGTGAGCAAGGTAACATTCATGAAGGGATTTAGGGAAACTTTAGCTGGACCTGAGTCCTGGAGGTGGGAAGGGCAGTGCCTGCACTCAGGAGGGGTGGAGATGTTGTAGATGAAGGGTAATATGAAATGTGATGTCTGCATATACTTTTGGCAAGACAGTGATTGAATGTATGATGGTGAATGTGTTTTCTTTGGGTCACCCTACCATAGTGAGTGATGACTGTTGAGGTAAAAAAAAGAAAGTAGGACCTTATGTAGTACAAAAATGGTTGGGACTAAGAGTTATCAATAACAAACAATATAATTTGATTATTGAACTAAATACACCAAAAATTCTCGTTAATGGGTTTCAGTAATTTCAGATAAAATAGTGTGCTGAGGTATCAAGTCAAATCCAGTAACTCCATTGTTTGTTCGTGGCCAAAGTGGATGTGGAGAAAGTGGTCACAACCTGGTCCATTTTCCTTGTTTCCTGAGCTGTAGGCCACCAGTGCCAAGCTATTGTTTGTGCTCACTCACACATACATTTGTCATTCATTCTAGAGTATTTTGTGTGACTTTATTAACGTTAATAAAAGTGCAATTAACAAGGGTTTCTAAAGCAAGTGATGGTGCCAAGAGGAAACGTATGGTTCTCAGTGTTAAGGAGAAACTAAAATTAATAAACAAGGTTGAGTCTGGCATCTCAGTGGCACAGGTATGTGAGAAATATGGTGTTGAGACTCAATGTCTGATTTCCGTAGAAGCAAGACAAACTTAGAGACTATGCTCTTAAGTTTAGTGTAGATGCTGGTCCTAGAAACCCTGTGGGAGTGGCCCCATGATAAAAAGTTTGTGGGAACAGTGCAGTGTTGTGTTGGTGTCAATATTCGTGGTGTTGATAATCACTCTGCTGCTCATTGGCTAGCAAAGTATATGAACATAAAATTTCAAGTACAGTGGACCCCCGCTATTCGAACGGCTCGGCAATAGAACATATCGTTATTAGAAAAAGAAAATCGATATCGCCATGCAAACAAAATGTCACGATTCGGACAAGTGCGTCCATCATCACCTGTCCGCCCAGGCGATTGGAGAGCCAGTCCCGCATTGTTTACACTCGAGAGAACATTACCCTGCACGCTCATCCAGACATTTCACACTTGATTATAATTGTTTGGAGTTTGTTCATTAAGTGTGAGGCAGTGGTGAGAGGCAGTGGTGGTAGAGGCAGTGGTGAGAGGCAGTGGTGGTAGAGGCAGTGGTGAGAGGCAGTGGTAGTAGAGGCAGTGGTGAGAGGCAGTGGTGGTTGAGGCAGTGGTGGTTGAGGCAGTGGTGGTAGAGGCAGTGGTGGTAGAGGCAGTGGTGGTAGAAGCAGTGGTGGTAGAGGAAGTGGTGAGAGGCAGTGGTGGTAGAGGCAGTGGTGGTAGAGGCAGTAGTGGTAGAGGCAGTGGTGGTAGAGGCAGTGGTGAGAGGCAGTGGTGGTAGAGGCAGTGGTGGTAGAGGCAGTGGTGGTAGAGGCAGTGGTGAGAGGCAGTGGTGAGAGGCAGTGGTGGTGAGAGGCAGTGGTGGTAGAGGCAGTGGTGGTTGAGGCAGTGGTGGTTGAGGCAGTGGTGGTTGAGGCAGTGGTGGTTGAGGCAGTGGTGGTAGAGGCAGTGGTGGTAGAGGCAGTGGAGAGAGGGAGTGGTAGAGGCAGTGGTGGTAAGAGGCAGTGGTGGTAGAGGCAGTGGAGAGAGGCAGTGGTGGTTGAGGCAGTGGTGAGAGGCAGTGGTGGTAGAGGCAGTAGTGGTAGAGGCAGTGGTGGTAGAGGCAGTGGTGGTAGAGGCAGTGGTGGTAGAGGCAGTGGTGGTAGAGGCAGTGGAGAGAGGCAGTGGTGGTTGAGGCAGTGATAGAGGCAGTGGTGGTAGAAGCAGTGGTGAGAGGCAGTGGTGAGAGGCAGTGGTGAGAGGCAGTGGTGATAGAGGCAGTGGTAGTAGAGGCAGTGGTAGTAGAGGCAGTAGTAGTAGAAACAGTGGTGGTAGAGGCAGTGGTGAGTAAACAAGATTAAATGAAGGTTCAGAGTTTTGTAAACAAACCAGTTGTTGTTGCTGTTACCAGCCTGACACGTATGATTTCTCTTCATTCCTTGAAGCTGACTGAAAGTGATCTAATGCAGATAGCATTACAAACTCCGTTTTCTCTTATACTAACACATCTGAAGGAGGAAAGAATGGGAAGATGTTTTCACAGCTGTAGCGAGAATGCCCGCCACCACCATCCTTCCCAGCCACCACATTCGTAATGACATACATATTTTATTCATTCTAGAGTGTATATCAGGTTTTTATGTTATTTATATTGCTTATTATCTCATATTAGATGAATTGTGATAGATAAATAAGCTGTCGAGTTGATAATAGCTTCACAGTAAAGTACTATTTTGTCATGCCTCCTGACAGCAGGAACGGATTAATTGTATTTCCATTATTTCTTATGGGAAAAATTAAATCGCCACTCGAACATTTCGCGTTGAGAACTAGCTCCTGGAATGGATTAAGTTCGAATAGTGGGGGTCCACTGTAAGTGATAATTATTTTTGGCATTTCCGTAATCATCATGGCTTGAATAATGTGAAGACTTTTGGCAAGGCTGGTGGTGCACCCACAGATGAAGTTGAGACATTCAGATTAATTCTAAATGATCTGATAGACAATGAGAACCTCCTTCTATCTCAACTATATAATGCTGGTGAGATTGGTCTTTTTTGGAGTATGCTGCCTTCCAACAGCATGAAGAAAGAATACCAGGCCATAATCTCAGTAAAAACAGCTTCTCAGTATTATGTTGTGCTAATTTTGTTGATTCTCACCATCTAAAACTGATGGTCACAGGCAAATCAGCATGGCCTCATGCTTTGAAAGGTTGCATGAATGAGTTGCTGGTAAATTATTACAAGAGTAAGAAAGGCTGGTTTAATGGGGGATTTTTAACATATTTTGTCCTGGAAGGTTGCAAGTACAGTGGAACCTCAGCTTATGAAAGCCCCACCATGTGAATTTTCCAGAGTACGAACAGTCGTTCAGTCGATTTTTCGCATCTGGATACGAACGAAATTTCAGGATGTGAAATTCCCCCTCATGGGAGGTTCCTTGGTGAGGGGCTCTTGATCTAGGGAATTGGATCTGTGCTCCAGTGTATACTCATTACTTACTGTTATGTTACTTTCCCCTATTTATCATCAAGGTTCTACATGTACTAGCATAGGGTATTTACTTAAAAGGTCTTAGGGTAAAAGGAGGACATTCATAGGCTAAAAGATACTTACTCAGGTTTAGCTGCTGCATCTGAAAACTTATTGGTCCTTTTACATTCCTCTCAAAGGTTATTTAAACCAACATTATAAAAATAGAGCTATATTAAGAAGTATATACATATAATGTACAGGTCTCCACTCCTAAACATATAATCAGCCTTTCCCAAAGCACATGGCTCAGCTGCCACCTTCAACTCTCTTTTTCTCAACATTTCTTAACCCTCCAGTGTCTTGATACACTGAAGATCACTGAATGTCATAGTAACATCGATCTACAACCCTCCCCATTACCTTTTGGGCACTCATTCAGCCCTGAAGCCAAGTTAAGATCAGCCAACAACAACACCAGCTCACTCCAGCAGATCATGTTTTTCCAGGAAGGGATTGTGGGAAACAGCAGTCTCTCTAAGCTCCTCCCCCTCAAACATAAACACATCACTTTGCACATCTCCACATGTACTCTCAATATATCTTATGTTATTACAATGAGACATGCAACTTATAACTAGTACTTAATAAAAATGTGCATTTATATTTTATATAACCTATTATATTGAGAAAATCAGTTTAATCAGCTCTTTTAAGTCTTTAGGGTGGCCTGACCTAAGACCTCATAGCAAATTCTGAATAATTCAATATAATTAGGTATTCATGTTATTAATTACTACAATACATGCTGGGTTCCAATAGCCCCATAACAAGTCCATAATACCCCATAACACTTACCTTAAAATATTTGTAGTCTTAATGGTCTTAATATAGGGTGCAAGGTGAATAGTAAGGTAGGTAGGTAGGTAACCCCCATCTGGCCACCCCACCCACACGTTATATACTAGGCATTTAAAGTGCCCTAGAGCGATAAAATGCATATACAGTACAGTCATTACTCACCTTAAAATATTTGTAGTCCTAATGGTCTTAATATAGGGTGCAAGGTGAATACAGTGGTCCCTCGACTAACGATCTTAATCCGTTCCAGGAGCTAGACCTCAACACGAAAAATTCGTAACTCGAAACCTTATTTCCCATAAGAAATAATGTAAATACAATTAATCCGTTTCCACCCAAAAAATTTCACCAAAAATTCATTTTTTTAAAGAATAAATACTATAGTTTTACATACAGAAAACAATGAGAAATAAATATAAAGCACTAATTATAATGGACAAATGAAAACTTAAATAAGTTTTACCTTTATTGAAGACTCTTGTTGGTGTATGAGAGAGTTTTTTTGGAGGCAAGACAAAATAGTCCTTCAATATGACAATAATATCAACTCTACAGCTTATTTATCTAGCACAATTCATCTAATAAGAACATAAGAAAGGAGGAACACTGCAGCAGGCCTGTTGGCCCATACTAGGCAAGTCCTTCACATTCCATCCCACTAACAGAATATTTGTTCAACCCAATCTTCAATGCTACCCAAGAAATAAGCTTTGATAATTCTATTTACTCATGTGCAATTCCCACTCAAATCCAACCCCTCTCACTCATGAATTTTAGGAGTGATATATCGTGGGGATATAGTTTTGGAGTGGTTAGTGCTATTATTTAATAAATGTATGGAAGAGGGTAAGGTACCTAGGGATTGGCAGAGAGCATGTATTGTTCCTTTGTATAAAGGCAAAGGGGACAAAAGAGAGTGCAAAAATTATAGGGGAATAAGTCTGTTGAGTGTACCTGGTAAAGTGTATGGTAGAGTTATTATTGAAAGAATTAAGAGTAAGACAGAAAGCAGGATAGCAGATGAACAAGGTGGCTTTAGGAAAGGTAGGGGGTGTGTAGACCAAGTGTTTGCAGTAAAATATATAGGTGAACAGTATTTGGATAAGGGTAAAGAGGTTTTTGTGGCATTTATGGATTTGGAAAAGGCGTATGATAGGGTGGATAGGGGGGCAATGTGGCAGATGTTGCAGGTGTATGGAATAGGAGGTAGGTTACTGAAAGCAGTGAAGAGCTTTTATGAGGATAGTGAGGCTCAGGTTAGAGTGTGTAGGAGAGAGGGAGATTATTTCACTGTAAAAGTAGGCCTTAGACAGGGATGTGTGATGTCACCGTGGTTGTTCAATAAATAACAAAAAAGGCACGATACTGTGACTGGAACAATACACACACAACCCGCACATATAAAGAGAGGAGCTTACGACGACGTTCGGTCCGACTTGGACCATTTACAAGTCACACTAACACACAGAACAAGGGAAGGGGATATATAGGCAGGCAGACAGGGAGGGCACAAGAGAGTGGGGTAATAATATACTACCTCCATTATTACCCCACTCTCTTGTGCCTCTCTGCCTGCCTATATACCCCTTCCCTTGTTCTGTGTGTTAGTGTGACTTTGTAAATGGTCCAAGTCGGACCGAAACGTCGTCGTAAGCTCCTCTCTTTTATATGTGCGGGTTGTGTGTGTGTTGTTCAATATATTTATAGATGGGGTTGTAAGAGAAGTGAATGCGAGGGTCTTGGCAAGAGGTGTGGGGTTAAAAGACAAAGAATCAAATACAAAGTGGGAGTTGTCACAGTTGCTTTTTGCTGATGACACTGTGCTTTTGGGAGATTCTGAAGAGAAGTTACAGAGGTTGGTGGATGAATTTGGTAAGGTATGTAAACGAAGAAAATTGAAAGTGAATATAGGAAAGAGTAAGGTGATGAGGATAACAAAAAGATTAGGTGACGAAAGATTGGATATCAGATTGGAGGGAGAGAGTATGGAGGAGGTGAATGTATTCAGATATTTGGGAGTGGACATGTCAGCAGATGGGTCTATGAAGGATGAGGTGAATCATAGAATTGATGAAGGGAAAAGGGTGAGTGGTGCACTTCGGAGTCTGTGGAGACAAAGAACTTTGTCCATGGAAGTTAAGAGGGGAATGTATGAGAGTATAGTTATACCAACACTCTTATATGGGTGTGAAGCATGGGTGATGAATGTCGCAACGAGGAGAAGGCTGGAGGCAGTGGAGATGTCATGTCTGAGGTCAATGTGTGGTGTGAATATAATGCAGAGAATTCGAAGTTTGGAAATTAGGAGGAGGTGCGGGATTACCAAAACTATTATCCAGAGGGCTGAGGAGGGGTTGTTGAGGTGGTTCGGACATGTAGAGAGAATGGAACGAAACAGAATGACCTCGAGAGTGTATAAATCTTTAGTGGAGGGAAGGCGGGATAGGGGTCGGCCTAGGAAAGGTTGGAGGGAGGGGGTAAAAGAGGTTTTGTGTGCGAGGGGCTTGGATTTCCAGCAAGCATGAGTGTGCGTATTTGATAGGAGTGAATGGAGACAAATGGTTTTTAATACTTGATGTGCAGTTGGAGTGTGAGCAAAGTAACATTTATGAAGGGATTCAGGGAAACCGGCAGGCCGGACTTGAGTCCTGGAGATGGGAAGTACAGTGTCTGCACTCTGAAGGAGGGGTGTTAATGTTGCAGTTTTATAACTGTAGTGTAAAGCACCCCTCTGGCAAGACAGTGATGGAGTGAATGATGACGAAAGTTTTTTCTTTTTTGGGCCACCCTATCTTGGTGGGAATCGGCCGATGTGTTAATAAAAAATAAAAAATACTAGTTCTCCTAGAACTTATAATATTACTACACTGGGACTTCACTGTTTTCCCCCCAAAACCCATACCACTAACTATTTCTAGTTTAACACCCTAACAGCTCCCTCCACTGAAGTTCCCAGTGCCCCCACCCCAGACCTGGATAAGTGAACCCCATCCCTGGCATACATGTCATTTCTGCCATAGAAGAGGTCCCAGTTGTCAATGAATGTTACTGCATTTTCCTTACAGTATTTGTCCAGCCAGCAATTGACACCAATTGCCCTGGACAGCCATTCATTTCCAACTCCTCTCCTTGGCAAAATACCACATATGACAGGGTTCCCACCCTTCTTCCTAATTATGTCTATTGCTGACCTAAACCTGCTAGTCAGGTCCTCACTCCTACGTCTGCCAACATCGTTGCCTCCAGCACTGAGACAGATAATAGGATTGCTCCCATTACCTCTCATGATGTCGTCCAGACGGCTAACAATATCCTCCATCCCAGCCCCAGAAAAGCAAACCCTCTGTCTCCTACTCCTATCCTTCAAACAGAAGGCCCTATCCATGTACCTAACCTGGCTGTCCCCAACAACAACAATGTTTTTACCCTCCTTGGTGTCGTTCGTCGTGACGCTCCCAGAAGTCGACTCACATTCATCGGGTAGCACGGAGAATCGGTTCGATGTTTCCACAACAGTTTCCTGGATTTTCGTTGATTCTACCTCTCCATCCGTCCTCTTGATCCTTAACTTTGTCCCATGCATTCCAGCCACTGTCCAGGTTCCTTTCTTGACTTGAGGATTCTCAACAGGAGGATTACTACGAATCCTCTTGTTTTCCTCAGTCAGTCGCTGTATCTCAAGCTTAGCTACCCTCAGTTCTTCCTTTAGCTGCTGGTAGAGTAGCTCAAGAGAGGACAGCTTGTTCAGATTCACAGAGAGCACACAAAACAAAATAATAAACAATATTAATAACATAGAAACATGATATAAACTCTAAAATGAATAAAACATGTCATTACGAATCTAAGGAGTGGTGGAGTGTGTTGGTGTTTTATCAATATTCAGAGTAAGGGCCACTGACCATAAGCCGTGGTGGTAGTCGGTTTCAGCAGAAAGCCATCACCACTATCACACAAACAATGTGCATAATTTATAAATAAGAAATATTTACACTTTAATTTATAAATAAGAAATATTCACACTTATATAAATAAGATATATTTACACTTACCT
>WNWK01013089.1:0-52500 GCA_009830355.1 Cherax destructor | reverse complement strand
CAAGAAATTAGAGAAAGTGCAAAGGTTTGCGACAAGGTTAGTTCCAGAACTAAGGGAAATGTCCTACGAAGAAAGGTTAAGGGAAATCGGCCTGACGACACTGGAGGACAGGAGGGTTAGGGGAGACATGATAACGACATAAAAAATACTGCGTGGAATAGACAAGGTGGATAGAGACAGGATGTTCTAGAGAGGGGACACAGAAACAAGGGGTCACAATTGGAAGTTGAAGACTCAGATGAGTCAAAGGGATGTTAGGAAGTATTTCTTCAGCCATAGAGTAGTCAGGAAGTGGAATAGTCTAGCAAGTGATGTAGTGGAGGCAGGACCCTTACACAGCTTTAAGACGAGGTATGATAAAGCTCATGGGAGAGGACCCAGTAGCGATCAGTGAAGAGGCGGGGTCAGGAGCTGAGTCCCGACCCCTGCAACCACAATTAGGTGAATTAGGTGAGTACAGCTTAAGTTCGGGCAGGAGAGAGAAGCGTGAGGACATTATATTCAGATATTGTAGGAGCCTTCCAGTAGGATACTGAAATGCCAGGGAAGGCCTATTGATCCAAGGAATTGAAACTATTCTTTCTTGAAGATGGACTGCTGATGATGCAGATAAAGAGCTCTTGATCCAAAGAATTGTAATTACACTATATGCCCTCGGATCAAACCTGATTAACTCCTATTTCCTAAGCCTTTTATGACCCTGACGGATTTAATTATTTTTTAACGAATATTACGGCAATAATATTTATTATTGCCGTAATATTTATACACTCTCTTCGAGAGTGTATAAATCTGTAGTGAAGGAAAGGCGGGGTAGGGGTCGGCCTAGGAAAGGTTGGAGGGAGGGGGTAAAGGAGGTTTTGTGTGCGAGGGGCTTGGACTTCCAGCAAGCATGTGTGAGCGTATTTGATAGGAGTGAATGGAGACAAATGCTTTTTAATACTTGACGTTTGCCTAAACACTCCAATATAGAAACTGTAATATGCCAATACATCACCTTTACCATTAATATATAAACTAATTGTTAAATTCTTAAATGTTTAAATTCCAGTACCTCAATTTTGTAAACCTAGTTAATCACTACAATTACCTAACCTTACTATCTGTATAATCATTGTGTCACTATAGAGTAAGACCTATCATAAGACTGCCTGAAAAGCCTAGGCATACCTAGGCATATTATTGGCCATCTTGTAATATCTACTTCATAAAATGCATAATTATAAGTACACCCCACCTTGTATATTACCAGAAATAAAGAATTTGAATTTGAATTTGAATTTGACGTGCTGTTGGAGTGTGAGCAAAGTAACATTTATGAAGGGATTCTGGGAAACCGGCAGGCCGGACTTGAGTCCTGGAGATGGGAAGTACAGTGTCTGCACTCTGAAGGAGGGGTGTTAATGTTGCAGTTTTATAACTGTAGTGTAAAGCCACCCCTCTGGCAAGACAGTGATGGAGTGAATGATGATGAAAGTTTTTCTTTTTCGGGCCACCCTGCCTTGGTGGGAATCGGCCGATGTGTTACAAACAAACACACAAACAAATTTTATTTCTTCGCAATTTTACATAGAAGTTTATATAGAAGTGCAAGGAGAGCCACTGACATGCCATGGCATTAGGGGCAGCTTAATCTAATGGCTTATAGACTATGTACATAATATTGGAGAAATTGATTGAGTCTGACTTGTTTAAATATTGTTCAGATTAAATTATATATTGATATTTCATTGTTCAATTTACATTGAGGTGATACTACATTGTAACAAGTGTTTAGTAGGATGGTATTTAATAGTAAAAATTGAAATTATCTTAAGGAAAATAACATTTAGCATTTTTAAAAGTAATTTACAGAATGCGTATTTAGTTAAGGGTGAGTAGGTGGTTTTTGAGAAGAGTCTTAAAATGATTTTCAGACAAGGTTATTTTAGTATTTACTGGTAATGAATTCCAGATTCTGGGGCCCTTTATGTGCATAGATTTTTTACATAGGTTGATATGGACACGGGGTATGTCAAAAAGTGATCTGTGCCTTGTGTTGTGGTCATGGGTCCTATTGAAGTTGGTGAGAATTTTGAGCGGAGGGTTTATATTAGAGTGTAGTTCTATATATGTAATAGGCACAAGAATAAGTGTGAATGTTCTTTATGGTGAGTAGTTTTAGGCTTTTGAATATTGGCGGAGTATGCTGTTTAGAGTGAAAATTTGTTATCATTCTGACTGCAGCCTTTTGCTGGGTTATGAGTGGTCTAAGGTGATTTACTGTTGTTGATCCCCATGCACAGATTCCATAGGTGAGATAAGGGTAGATGAGTGAGTGATATAGTGCAAGGAGAGCTGATTGAGGCACATAGTAGCGTATCTTTGATATTATGCCTACTGTCTTTGAGATTTTCTTGGAAATTTGTTGTATGTGTGTTTGGAATTTTAGGCTACTGTCAATGTGGATTCCTAGGAATTTTCCTCTGTGAGTCTTGTGATGGGTGAACCATTGAGCGTTATGTTAAGTGGAACATTTGTGGCTTTGTGTTTCTAAACTGTATGAAGTAGGTCTTGTCAGTATTGAGAGTAAGCTTATTAGTCGTCATCCATGTTGATATTTTCTGTAATTCGACATTGACGGTGTTGACCAGTATGACTGGATTTGTGTGAGAGAAGACATACGTTGTGTCATCTGCAAATAATATGGGTTTGAGTAGTTGTGATCCATTCGGTAGGTCATTGATGTAAATGAGGAATAGGAGTGGACACAGGACACTTCCTTGAGGGACTCCTACTGTAATTTGTTGTGTGGAAGAGGTCGCTCCATTTGTGTACACGTATTGGCTTCTGTTACTAAGGTATGACTTTAGGGTAGGTGTTGGTAAGGTAGTCTGTTGGACGGGTGTTCGAGCTTGGAATTTTACTCGCTAGATTCTTTCCTATGGTGGAGAAGAAAACATTAAGTCTGTTTGCTGTCTCAGTTGGTGAGAGTAGGGGTTCATCTGTTTTTGATAATTTGATGGTATTGTTTTTGGTTATCTTTTTATTTCCTAGAATTGCAGATAGGGTGCGCCAGGTCTTTTTCATATCACCTTTTATGTTATGTAGTCTGTTCTCATAATACAATTTTTTTGACCTTCTTATCAGGCTGGTAAGGATTGACGAGAAGCGTTTGGATTGTTCTCTAGTTATTAGACCCCTTCTGTATTGTTTTTCATATTGATGTCTTTTGTTAATGGATTTAAGGATGCTGTGTGTTAGCCAGGGATTGTTGAGTCTCTTATCTGTGATCTGTTTAGTTTTTTTTAGGGCAATGTTTGTTACAGAGGTGATGGTTTTTTTTAAGGAAATTATTGATGCATTCATTAATATCTGGATATGTTTCTAACTCGTTATTCCAGTCGATGTTAATCATCGCTGTTATAAAGTTATTAACAGCTGACTCGTTATGTAGTCTGAAGGTAACTTTTGAAATATCTTGGGGCAAATTACCTAGGTTGGTTATGAGAAAGGTAGGGTAGTGGTCTGTGGTGTTAATAAAAAAAATCTTATATTGTTTATATGGTCGTTATACAACTACACATCTCTTTTTATCATTATCATTACAATGCCAAACGACTTCGAAAAGGCAATAAATGACATGCCCATGCACTCCGCTCCAGGCCCAGACTCATGGAACTCCATGTTCATCAAGAACTGCAAGAAGCCCCTATCACATGCTTTTAACATCCTATGGAGAGGGAGCATGGACACTGGGATCGTCCCGCAGCTACTAAAAACAACAGACATAGCCCCGCTCCACAAACGGGGCAGTAAAGCAATAGCAAAGAACTACAGACCAATTGCGCTAACGTCCCATATCATAAAAATCTTTGAAAGGGTTCTAAGAAGCAAGATCACCACCCATCTTGATACCCATCAATTGCACAACCCAGGACAGCATGGGTTTAGAGCAGGCCGCTCCTGTCTGTCCCAACTACTGGACCACTACGACAAGGTCCTGGATGCTCTAGAAGATAAACAGAATGCAGATGTTATATACACAGATTTTGCAAAAGCCTTTGACAAGTGTGACCATGGTGTAATAGCACACAAAATGCGTGATAAAGGCATAACAGGAAAAGTTGGTAGATGGATCTATAATTTCCTAACACGTAGAACACAAAGAGTAGTAGTCAACAGAGTAAAGTCTGAGGCAGCTACTGTGAAAAGCTCTGTTCCACAAGGCACAGTACTTGCTCCCATCCTATTCCTCATCCTCATATCAGACATTGACAGGGATATAAGCCACAGTGCTGTGTCTTCCTTTGCAGATGACACCCGAATCTGTATGACAGTGTCCACCGTTGAAGACACTGCAAGACTCCAAGCAGACATAAACCAAATCTTTAAATGGGCTGCAGAAAACAATATGAAGTTCAATGATGAGAAATTTCAATTACTCAGATACGGAAAACGTGAAGAAATTAAAATCTCATCGGAGTACAAAACTAATTCCAACCACACAATAGAGCGAAAAACTAATGTCAAAGACCTGGGAGTGATCATGTCAGAGGATCTCACCTTCAAGGACCATAACAATGTAGCAATTGCATCTGCTCGAAAAATGACAGGATGGATAATGAGAACCTTCAAAACCAGGGATGCCAAGCCCATGTTGACACTTTACAGATCGCTTGTTCTATCTAGGCTGGAATATTGCTGCACACTAACTGCACCTTTCAAGGCGGGTGAAATTGCTGACCTTGAAAATGTGCAGAGAACCTTCACCGCACGCATAAGTGCGATAAACCACCTCAACTACTGGGAACGCTTGAAGTTCCTAAACCTGTACTCTCTAGAACGCAGGAGGGAGAGATACATTATTATATACACATGGAAAATTCTCGAGGGCTTAGTACCAAACTTGTACACAAAAATCACTCCGTACGAAAGCAAAAGACTCGGCAAGCGATGTAACATCCCCCCAATGAAGAGCAGGGGTGCCACTAGCACGTTGAGGGACAACACAATAAGTGTGAGGGGCCCAAGATTGTTCAACTGCCTCCCAGCGTACATCAGGGGGATTACCAACAAGCCCCTGGCTGTCTTCAAGCAGGCACTGGAAAGGCACCTCAAGTCGGTACCTGATCAGCCGGGCTGTGGTTCGTACGTTGGACTGCGTGCCGCCAGCAGTAACAGCCTGGTTGATCAGGCTCTGGTCCAACAGGAGGCCTGGTCACAGACCGGGCCGCGGGGGCGTTGACCCCTGGAATTCTCTCCAGGTAGACTCCAGGTAGACTGATACTAACATCTGGAATCACAGACTTCAACAGCCTTTTATAATTTAAAAGCATTAACTCTGTAGACATGGGTTATCGAATCGCTTCTGGTGTATCTTAGATACATTTTAACTCACTAAACATGTGCTACTGGATCACACAACTTTTTTTTATGATGTAGTATATTCCAGAGACACAATACAAGCCAGAGACAATACAAGCCAGAGACACAATAATGAACACATACATTTACAAATATGGATAACGATGTTCAGAGAGAGAGAGAGAATAAAAGATTGATTTAGCTCACCAACAAGAAGTATCCTTCGGGTTCCTGCTGCAGAATTTTAATAGCAGCTCTCGTCATATCTTCCAAGGTAGGGACGTCCAATTTCTTCTCCCTTTTCTCATACTCGTAAGGCATGTGCCCATTGGAAAACAGTCCTATGTGGAAGAAATGTATTTTGAGTGGGAGTGTGTGTGAGCAGAGTGGGGAACTGTGAGTGAAGGGATTATGTGATAAGTGGAGTTGGTGTGAGAATGATGGGAATGTGTGAGTGGAGGGAATGTGAGAGGCAAAAGTGTGTGAGGAACCAATATATCAACACACTTTTAAAATAATACTATGCAAGGAGAAATTTCAAACACATATACAATAAAAATGTTGGAGTGAAAGACTCGTCAAGTAGAGCAGACTGTATACCAGCAGATTGCTCCAGCAGATTGCTCCAGCAGATTGCTCCAGCAGATTGCTCCAGCAGATTGCTCCAGCAGATTGCTCCAGCAGATTGCTCCAGCAGATTGCTCCAGCAGACTGTATACCAGCAGATTGCTCCAGCAGATTGCTCCAGCAGATTGCTCCAGCAGATTGCTCCAGCAGATTCTGCCAACAGCTCTGACTCGGCGCTTTGTTGCTCCGACAATGACAACACCTACACAGTGTGACGGGGAGATTAAGTCAGGACCGGCATGGGTGGGCAATACTCCTTTAAAAAGATTCTATCGAGGAGAATTCCCTCAAGGAAGATACTTTGACGCTGGTGAGGGACTCGCGATACGAGGACCTGGACCTACTTTCCATTTCCTTAAGTCAAACCTATTTTTTCCCCATTCCCCCAGGCACTAAAACCCCCACGAACATTCATCTTAAATTACCTAGTAAAAACTGGGTATTAGCAGCGTTGACCTTATTCAAATCAGACTTGGTCCTTACGAACTCATGTACGTAATTCTTATGATAATCTTTCCAGACGTCGACGAGGTTGGTGTTGTTCGTTCTGTTGCAAGGAACAAACTCTGTTTCCAGTGGGTCTTCAACGGTGCCCACGGCGTTGGCGTCGAAGTACTGGTACCCACCGCCCATCACCACCTGCGGTAGATTATGCAACTTAAAGATTGATTTCCTATTTATGTGTCCATTCAAGAGGTGAGAAGGAGGTGCCTTGATGCTAGTGAATGGCTCTTAATACAAAGAATAATAGGAGCTACCCATTCCTTGGTTGGATCAAACCTGACTGCTCATGCTGGGACCCCAGTCCATGGACTCGCTATGTGCCCCTGTTATCTTTTGACTTCCTCCTACAAGATGGACACAGGACGAGTATTGGGGTGACTACTGCCCACAGGATGAGTATTGGGGTAACTACTGCCCACAGGATGAGTATTGGGGTAACTACTGTCCACAGAATGAGTATTGGGGTAACTACTGCCCACAGGATGAGTATTGGGGTAACTACTGCCCACAGGATGAGTATTGGGGTAACTACTGTCCACAGGATGAGTATTGGGGTAACTACTGCCCACAGGATGAGTATTGGGGTAACTATTGCCCACAGGATGATTATTGGGGTAACTACTGCCCACAGAATGAGTATTGGGGTGACTACTGCCCATAGGATGAGTATTGGGGTGACTACTGCCCACAGAATGGGAATGGGTTGACAACCGCCTACACGATGAGTACGGAGTGCATAAAAAACGCTATCAAACAATCCCAGGCGTTGTATGAATGTCTTGAGTCTAGCGTTTCCATGTGAATGTCATACCACTTCCCTCCCTCTCTAAACGATTCAACATACACATCTAACTTATAGAAAGAGGGCAATTTAGTATTTCAGCATCATTATTATTATTATTGCGTATTGTTATTGCATATTATTATAATTATTACCATGGAAAAGCACTAAATCCATAGGGAACATATAACGCCCTGGGGAATGAGAAGCAGTCATTTGATCCAAGGAAGGGGAGGGTACTTCCCCTTCGATCAAGAATCACACTTGGAGAGATTAGAACAGGCACCTTGATGGTGGAGGGCTCTTGATCCGAGGAAGTGTAGCTACCCCTCCCCTTCTTCGGATCGAGGCTGATTGCATTCCATTCCCCATGGGTTGTGTTACACTTACAGGTTTAGTACTTCTTCGGTACTATTATTATATTATAAATGGTATAATATACCGACAACTTTATAGGTAAGACATGCGCAACATCAGGAATTTTAACGAAACGTTTCGCCTACGCTGCAGGCTCCATTCCTGTCCACTGGCGAAACGTCTCAGCAGCAAGGTTCGTCTCTGCAAATGTGCCCTTTTTTACCCCCGACAACTTCACTCTCTGCCTCGCCAACGTTCCCTCGTCATCACTCCCACCATCGCTAACACTGCCTCCCTCGTCAGCACTCCCTGCCTCGCCAACATTCCTTCCCTCGCCAGCACTCCCTCCCTCACCAACACTTAATGCCTTGCCAACATTCCCTCCCTCGCCAACACTCCCTCGCCATCACTCCCTCCCCCACTAATAATGCCTCCCTGGCCAACACTCCCCTCCTTGAAAACACTCACATTGATGCTCTTCCCAGGCTCCTCCTCCACCAGCTGGGTAGCGATATCCTTCACGTCAGGACACAGTGCTTCGTCCTCAGCGCTGATGGCTCCGTCACACTCCCAGTCGCGGTCAGCGACATGAGCGTACGTTCCTGCAGGCGTAGCGTGCGTTACTCGCGTTGATGTCACCACCCCTGGAGGAAGGGGACGGAATTCAAAGGTCATTGTTGAAGTTGAATGTTGCCTAGTGGGTCAGAAACCACCTTCGGATTGCAGTTCCTGATATCACGGAAAATTCTATTTTAGTCAATGAAGATTTTTTTTTTTTCCTGGTATTGTGTATGTGTATTGTGTGTGTACCTGGAGTATACCTGGAGAGGGTTTCGGGGGTCAACGCCCCCGCGGCCCGGTGTGTGTGTATGTGTGTACTCACCTAATTGTGGTTGCAAGTGTCAAGTCATAGCTCCTGGCCCCGCCTCTTCGGTGGTCACTACTAGGTCCTCTCTCCCTGCTCCTTGAGGTTTTATCAAACCTCGTCTTAAAACTATGTATGGTTCCTGCCTCCACTACGCCACTTTCCAGATTATTCTCCTTTATGTGTGCACTCACCTAGTTGTGGTTGCAGGGGTCGAATCACAGCTCCTGGCCCCGCCTCTTCACTGGTCGCTACTAGGTCACTCTCCTGCTCTATGAGCTTTATCATACCTCTTCTTGTGCGTGTACTCACCTAGTTGTGGTTGCAGGGGTCGAGTCACAGCTCCTGTGTGTTTGTGTGTGTTAGTTACCATTTTGTCCTAGGCACATGTCGATTAGACACTAGGCCTGTTGTGTGTACTCACCTATTTGTGGTTGCAGGGGTCGAATCACAGCTCCTGGCCCCGCCTCTTCACTGATTGCTACTAGGTCATCTCTCTCCCTGCTCCATGAGCTTTATCAAACCTCGTCTTAAAACTATGTATGGTTCCTGCCTCCACTACGTCACTTTCTAGGCTATTCCACTTCCTGATAACTCTATGACTGAAGAAATACTTCCTAACATCCCTTTGACTCATAGGAGTCTTCAACTTCCAATTGTGACCCCTTGTTTCTGTGTCCCCTCTCTGGAACATCTTGTCTCTGTCCACCTTAGCTATTCCTCGCAGTATTTTATATGTCGTTATCATGTCTCCCCTAACCCTCCTGTCCTCTAGTGTCGTCAGGCCGATTTCCCTTAACCTTTCTTCGTAGGACAATCCCCTTAAATCTGGGACTAGTCTTGTTGCAAACCTCTGCACTTTCTCTAATTTCCTGACGTGCTTGATCAGGTGAGTGTTACGTGTGTGTGTGTGTATACCTAGTGTACTCACCTAGTTGTACTACCTAGTTGTGGTTGCAGGGTCGAGTCAAAGCTCTGCCCTCTTCACTGCGCACTGGTCCTCCTCGCCATGGCTTTATCACTTGCTTAAGCTATGTATGAGCCTATACTCCTAACTTTCCACTCGACAACTCTGGCTGAGAAATACTCTAACATCTTGTTCATCTGGTCTTCACTCCATCTGTGTCCTTGTTGTGTCCATCTGGAACATTCTGTCTCGTCCACTTTGTCATCCTCAGTATCTTATATTTTTATATGTTCCTTCTCCTGTCCTCAGTGTCGTCAGGTCGTTTCAACTCCTTGGACATAGCGGACTAGTCTTGTGTGTGTGTGTGTGTGTGTGTGTGCTTGCGTATATGCCTGTCAATCTGCATTTCATTACCAGTTCTCTTGCCAGCTTCTTGAGCCCACTGGAGAATTGAGGACACCTTGTTCGATTTGTTGATGCTTGAGCAGTTCTTATACATGGCAGTCCCGTCAACACCAATGGTCTTGTAGTTCGTCTTGATCCCCGTCAAGTAAGCTGTGGCTGTGCTAGCACTGTCAGCCACCTGCTTGTCCACATTGTACGTCTGAAACAAACAGAGCGCAAAGGTACAATGGAACGCTAAAAATATCATGTATATTGTATTTATTATTATTAATTTATTATTTTTTATTATTATTATTATTATTATTTTTATTATTACAATTATTATTATTATTATTTATCCATGTAGACACAAGAGCCAGACCTTCAAAAATCAAGGTCACACAGAAGTTGATGCACATATATACTTTTTCTTTACGTATACATTACTCATTCTTAATCGTAAACATCCTAACGAAAATTTTAGTGTTTGTATAATAATTTAAACATATTCTTCACATATTAGATTACAAAGAGAGTGAACGGGAGGGAAGGAACTTAAACAGTGCCATTTATATCTTAGAGAATTAATATCAACAGATGAAATTGAAACTATCGCTTGTACATGGCTCAAACTTCACCCTTTACTCTCTATGTGCATAACTAGAATAACAGTAGGAGGGAGAAGATAATGAGGTTGAAGAGGCAGCAGCAGAGGGTGAAGAAGGCAAGGAGAACTGAAGGGCGAAAGTTCTGAGTTGAAATACTTTTGACCTGGTAAATCTTTCAATAATCTTGACAGTGAGAAATAATAACAACATGAACATGAGAACATCTCGGGTAATATAAGCAAAGAGTATTAACAGGGATGAAACACACAAGAAAAAATATCAGACCAAGTTAAAATAATTTACATCAGTAAAATTGTCATTAAAGGATCAACGTAAAGGACTCTCCCTAAAAGTTCCAAGAGATCCCTACAGACACCCCGGTAATTACAGAAACCGCGATATACGCTAAAAGGTCTAAATATTGGGCAGATAGTTCATTTGTGTTCTACAGTGACCTGCATGCCGCAAAAGTACACCTGCGTGCAAGAGCACCTGCAAGCGCCTGCGTGCAAGAGCACCTGCAAGCACCTGCATGCAAGAGCACCTTCAATAACCTGCAAGCAAATGAGATAATGCCTGCCTGATCCTTAGTCGACAGAGTCATCTCAAGATGATGATTCCTGTTGGAGGAGGAGGACCACACACCCACGTCATGCAAAGCACTGTATAACCTGCTTCTAGACAGAAGAGTTCACTGGACCAGCCAATTGCAAAGATAATATCTATGTACGAGGCTCGTAAAGCCACTGTCACTCATAAGTTTGATGCAGAACACGAGGAGACAGGATCAAGGGCGGATCCCCAGCAGATTGGTTGTAAGGGATCCCTCGTTTGAGGCTCCGAGTGTGTCAGAGGCTGGCCTGTAACTCCGCCCTCAGATGACCTTCATACTCAGAATTCCTTACGTCCATACTTTTGTGATTATGATAACTGTAGTTGACCATAGATCATGATTATGATAATGATGACTGATGATGATGAATGATGATACACAACCCGCACACAAGAGAAAGAAACTTATGATGATAATAATGATATTTCTAATAATAAATCTAATTCAAACAAGCATCGATGGACTGAACACATAAAAACAGAAGAAATTTTTTCACCTCCCGAAAAAAAAAATCCACTAGATATAGATACTCTCACGATATCTGTATCAGGACAGATAAGGCACATGAGTGCTCACTCATTCCTCACCCTCTATTCCACCCCAACCCCCCTTCTCACTCCATCCAGTGAACCCACTATGTAAGTCTCACCTTGCGGAATCACAAAAAAACAATGGTAGTGACTTACACTGATCATTTGTATGTAACACCTACAAATGTACATGTTTACTCAAGACCTTCACAAAAGTGTATTTGTTCTTACGATCCCCACATACAGACAGACACACACACACACACACACACACACACACACACACACACACACACACACACACACACACACAGGTTGCTCTGCAAAACTCACTCAAGGAAAAGGATCTTGGGGTGAGCATCATACGGACGGGATAGACTCAGAAGTGTCTGTTCGCAGATGATGTGAAATTAATGAGGAGAATCACATCGGAAGAGGACCAAGCAGGACTTCAAACAGACCTGGACAAGCTTGACATCTGGTCTAGCAACTGGCTTCTCGAATTCAATCCCACCAAATGCAAAGTCATGAAGATCGGAGAAGGGCAAAGAAGACCGCTGATAGAGTACAGGCTAGGCGGACAAAGGCTACAAACCTCGTCAAAGGAGAAAGACCTTGGGGTGAGTATAACGCCAAGCACGTCTCCGGAGGCACACATCAACCAGATAACTGCGGCAGCATATGGGCGACTGGCAAACCTAAGATTAGCGTTCCGTTACCTTAACAAGGAATCGTTCAAGACACTGTACACCGTGTACGTCAGGCCCATACTAGAATATGCAGCACCAGTCTGGAACCCACACCTGGTCAAGCACGTAAAGAAACTAGAGAAAGTGCAAAGGTTTGCGACAAGGTTAGTTCCACAACTCAGGGGACTGTCCTATGAAGAAAGGTTGAGGGAAATAGGACTAACAACACTGGAGGAAAGAAGGGTCAGAGGAGACATGATAGCGACATACAAAATACTGCGGGGAATCGACAAGGTAGACAGTGACAGGATGTTCCAGAGAGGGAACACAGAAACAAGGGGACACAACTGGAAGCTGAAGACTCAGATGAGTCAACAGGATGTTAGGAAGCATTTCTTCAGCCACAGAGTAGTCAGGAAGTGGAATAGTCTAGAGAAAGATATAGTGGAGGCAGGAACCATACATAGTTTTAAGACAAGGTATGATAAAGCTCATGGAGCATGGAGAGCAGAGACCCAGCAGCGGACAGCGAAGAGGCGGGGCCAGGAGCTGAGTCTCGACCTCTGCAACCACAATTAGGTGAGTACAATTAGGTGAGTACATCAACAAAATCAGTGCCGCAGCATACTGGCGTCTGGCAAACCTGAGAACAGCGTTTCGACATCTAGATAAAGTTATTCACGACACTGTACACAGTGTACGTGAGGCCCATGTTGGAGTATGTAGCACCAGTATGGAACCCACACCTGGTCAAATAAGTCAAGAAATTAGATAAAGTGCAAAGGTTTGCAACAAGACTAGTCTCGGTGCTGAGGGGTTTGCCCTACGAGGAGAGGTTAAGAGAACTCAACCTGACAACACTGGAGAACAGGGCTAGGGGGGAGGGGTCACATGATAACATAAAATACTGAGAGGAATTGACAAGGTGAATAGGGACAGGATGTTTCAGAGATGTGACACAACAGCAATGGGTCACAACGGGAAGCTGAAAACTCAGATGAGTCATAGGGATATTAGGAAGTACTTCTTCAGTCAGAGTTGTCAGGAAGTGGAACAGTCTGGAGAGTGATGTAGCGGAGACAGGATCCATACATAGCTTTAAGAAGAGATACGACAAAACTCATGGAGCAGGGAGTGGACCTAGTAGCGACCAGTGAAGAGGCGGGGCCAGGAGCCATGAATCGACCCCTGCAACCACAATTAGGTGAGTATATATATATAGAAGAAGAAAAACTTTATAAAACTGGGTTGTCTGAATGTGCGTGGATGTAGTGCGGATGATAAGAAAGAGATGATTGCCGATGTTATGAATGAAAAGAAGTTGGATGTCCTGGCCCTAAGCGAAACAAAGCTGAAGGGGGTAGGCGAGTTTCAGTTGGGAGAAATAAATGGGATTAAGTCAGGAGTATCTGAGAGAGTTAGAGCTAAGGAAGGGGTAGCAATAATGTTGAAGGATCAGTTATGGAAGGAAAAGAGGGAATATGAATGTGTAAATTCAAGGATTATGTGGATTAAAATAAGGGTCGGATGCGAAAAGTGGGTCATAATAAGCGTGTATGCACCTGGAGAGGAGAGGAGTGTAGAGGAGAGAGATTTTGGGAGATGTTAAGCGAATGTATAGGAACTTTTGAACCAAATGAGAGAGTAATTGTGGTAGGGGACCTAAATGCTAAAGTGGGAGAAACATGCAGAGAGGTGTAGTAGGTAAGTTTGGGGTGCCAGGTGTAAATGAAAATGGGAGCCCTTTGATTGAACTTTGTATAGAAAGGGGTTTAGTTATAGGTAATACATATTTTAAGAAAAAGAGGATAAATAAGTATACAAGATATGATGTAGGGCGTAATGACAGTAGTTTGTTGGACTACGTATTGGTAGATAAAAGACTGTTGAGTAGACTTCAGGATGTACATGTTTATAGAGGGGCCACAGATATATCAGATCACTTTTTAGTTATAGCTACAGTGGGAGTAAAAGGTAGATGGGATACAAGGAAAATAGAATCAGTAAGTAAGAGAGGTGAAGGTTTATAAACTAAAGAGGAGGCAGTTAGGGTAAGATATAAACAACTATTGGAGGATAGATGGGCTAGTGAGAGTGTAGGCAATGGGGTCGAAAATGTATGGGGTAGATTTAAAAATGTAGTGTTAGAGTGTTCAGCAGAAGTTTGTGGTTACAGGCGAGTGGGTGCGGAGGGAAGAGGAGCGATTGGTGGAATGATGATGTAAAGAGAGTAGTAAGGGAGAAAAAGTTAGCATATGAGAGGTTTTTACAAAGTAGAAGTGATGCAAGGAGGGAAGAGTATATGGAGAGAAAAAGAGAGTTAAAGAGTGGTGAAGCAATGTAAAAGAGAGCAGATGAGAGAGTGGGTGAGATGTTATCAGCAAATTTTGTTGAAAATAAGAAAAAGTTTTGGAATGAGATTAATAAGTTGAGGAAGCCTAGAGAACAAATGGATTTGACAGTTAAAAATAGGAGAGAGAGTTATTAAATGGAGAGTTAAAGGTATCGGGAAGATGGAGAGAATATTTTGAGGAGTTGTTAAATGTTGATGAAGACAGGGAAGCTGTGATTTCGTGTGTAGGGCAAGGAGGAATAACATCTTGTAGGAGTGTGGAAGAGCCAGTTGTGGGTGTAGGGGAAGTTCGTGAGGCAGTGGGTAGAATGAAAGGGGTAAGGCAGCTGGGATTGATGGGATAAAGATAGAAATGTTAAAAGCAGGTGGGGATATAGTTTTGGAGTGGTTGGTGCTATTATTTAATAAATGTATGGAAGAGGGTAAGGTACCTAGGGATTGGCAGAAGAGTGTATTGTTCCTTTGTATAAAGGCAAAGGGACAAAAGAGAGTGCAAAAATTATAGGGGAATAAGTCTGTTGAGTGTACCTGGTAAAGTGTATGGTAGAGTTATTATTGAAAGAATTAAGAGTAAGACAGAAAGCAGGATAGCAGATGAACAAGGGGCTTTAGGAAAGGTAGGGGTGTGTAGACCAAGTGTTTACAGTGAAACATATAGGTGAACAGTATTTGGATAAGGGTAAAGATGTTTTTGTGGCATTTATGGATTTGGAAAAGGCGTATGATAGGGTAGATAGGGGGCAATGTGGCAGATGTTGCAGGTGTATGGAATAGGAGGAAGGTTGCTGAAAGCAGTGAAGAGTTTTTATGAGGATAGTGAGGCTCAGGTTAGAGTGTGTAGGAGGGAAGGGACTATTTCCCAGTAAAAGTGGGCCTTAGACAAGGATGTGTGATGTCACCGTGGTTGTTCAATATATTTATAGATGGGGTTGTAAGAGAAGTGAATGCGAGGGTCTTGGCAAGAGGTGTTGGGCTAAAAGATAAAGAAGCAAATACAAAGTGGGAGTTGTCACAGTTGCTTTTTGCTGATGACACTGTGCTTTGGGAGATTCTGAAGAGAAGTTGCAGAGGTTGGTGGATGAATTTGGTAGGGTGTGTAAAGAAGAAAATTGAAAGTGAATATAGGAAAGAGTAAGGTGATGAGGATAACAAAAAGAATAGGTGACGAAAGATTGGATATCAGATTGGAGGGAGAGAGTATGGAGGAGGTGAATGTATTCAGATATTTGGGAGTGGACATGTCGGCGGATGGGTCTATGAAGGATGAGGTGAATCATAGAATTGATGAGGGGAAAAGGGTGAGTGGAGCACTTCGGAGTCTGTGGAGACAAAGAACCTTGTCCATGGAAGTAAAGAGGGAATGTATGAGAGTATAGTTATACCAACACTCTTATATAGGTGTGAAGCATGGGTGATGAATGTTGCAACGAGGAGAAGGCTGGAGGCAGTGGAGATGTCATGTCTGAGGTCAATGTGTGGTGTGAATATAATGCAGAGAATTCGGAGTTTGGAAATTAGGAGGTGCGGGATTACCAAAACGATTGTTCAGAGAGCTGAGGAGGGGTTGTTGAGGTGGTTTGGACATGTAGAGAGAATGGAACGAGACAGAGTGACTTCGAGAGTGTATAAATCTGTAGTGGAGGGAAGGCGGGTAGGGGTCGGCCTAGGAAAGGTTGGAGGGAGGAGTAAAGGAAGTTTTGTGTGCGAGGGCTTGGACTTCCAGCAAGCATGTGTGAGCGTATTTGATAGGAGTGAATGGAGGCATATGGTTTTAACACTTGACGTGCTGTTGGAGTGTGAGCAAAGTAACATTTATGAAGGGATTCAGGAAACCGGCAGGCCGGACTTGAGTTCTGGAGATGGGAAGTACAGTGCCGGCACTCTGAAGGAGGGTGTTAATGTTGCAGTTTTATAACTGTAGTGTAAAGCACCCCTCTGGCAAGACAGTGATGGAGTGAATGATGATGAAAGTTTTTCTTTTCGGCCACCCTGCCTTGGTGGGAATCGGCCGATGTGTTAATAAAAAAAAAAAAATATATATATATATATATATATATATATATATATATATATATATATATATATATATATATATATATTGTATGTATATATATATATATATATATATATATATATATATATATATATATATATTTTGTGTGTGTGTGTGTACTCACCTAGTTGTGGTTGCATGGGTCGAGTCATAGCTCCTGGCCCCGCTTCTTCACTGGCCGCTACTGGGTCACTCTCCCTGCGCCATGAGCTTTATCATACCTCTTCTTAAAGCTATGTATGGAGCCTGCCTCCACTACGTCACTTCCTAAACTATTCCACTTCCCGACCAGTCTGTGACTGAAAAATACTTCCTAACATCTCTGTGATTCGTGTGTGTGTGTGTGTGTGTGTGTGTGTGTGTGTGTGTGTTGTGTGTGTATTTTGTCTTTAAATAAAGTTCATAGAAAATATAGGGGTGGTAGGAGACAATTTTCAAACAGCTTCAGAGAGAACTTTGAGTTTTCCCTGAAGCAAGTTTATTCTTATCTCTGAGGATGAGGGTCCCCAAGACAGTTCCAGAGGTGGTACCTCCCTATAATATATATATATATATATATATATATATATATATATATATATATATATATATATATATATAATATAATATATATATATATATATAATATAATATAGATGGGAAGATGGGAAGAGAAAATAAAATAAGTTACAGAAAGTAAAAACAGAACAGTAAAAGGAACACAACAGTCAAAAATATTGTCAAAAACAAAACAGTAAAAAGTAGCACATTCAAAAACAGAGCAATAAAACACAGAGCAGTAAAAACGGATGTCAAAAGCGGAACAGCAGAAACAGAACAGTAAAAAATGTTTCAAATATGAGTAACCTAACCTGACTCACGAAATCGTAATGACACGATTGCAAACAAACCATACCACGGGTGGGGTTCGAACCCCACCTGTGGTATGGTTTATGAGTAACCTACCTTGGAGAGACCAACGTGAGGGAAGGTTTCAAATATGAGTAGCCTACCTTAGAGAGACCAACGTGGGGGAATGTTTCAAAGAAGAGCGTGCCTTCCTCTCCTCCTTCCTTCTTCAGTTGACCCTTGTAGATCCTGGCCGCAGTGAGCGTGGGGATGCTCATGCCGTCTCCCAGGAACAAAATCACGTTCTTAGCCACGTTATTGTTCAGTGTGACCTTCTTCGTCCTCTCTAACTCCTTCTTCGCTACATTTCTCCAAAAATTCTGGTCTGTATAAGTAGGTGAGAGAGAGGTGAGACGATACTACTGTAGGGGGGAGGGAGGGGGAGGCGGAGGAGGAGGAGGAGGAAGAGGAGGAGGAGGAAGAGGAGGAGAAGGAAAAGAAGAAACGGTATAGTGGAGTAAAAAGAAAAGGAGGAACGAATAAAAAAAAAGACATCCTGAGGAGGATTACGAACCCAGTATAACCCACAAAGCCAGGTAGATATGGCTTATAAGGTATCCCTGAAAGGGACACCTTTGAATGGTGCCATTTTTCTTTTTTGTCTTCGTCCACTTTTTCGATATTGTGTCAGTCATAACTCGAGAACACCTCATCCAATCGGATTCAAATTTTGAATGCTTGTGTATGGTAACAAAGACCGGTTTCTAGGAACAATTAGTATGTGCACGTGCTCTGTGAACAAAGATATTGTACCAAATTCCGAGCATTCTATAATAGTTCGGCTAACATCCAAAATTCCGTGGCATAGCTTCACTCATAACAATCTTAATTCGACGTTGTCAAAGAGTGAAATTCAAATGGGTTTGAACCATTTTATGTAGAAAATTGTGCAAAATATTGATTTCTGTTTAATCAACGATCAATATGAGTCTACCTCATTCGAATGGCTTCGATATTTAATGGCTGATGTATCTTATAACCAGGATAGTACGAATTCAGTTTATTTTGTGTGTGGACAAATTTGTCAGAGCGATCAGCTTGGAATTGTGCGAATTTTTATAAAGTTGAATTATCTTAAAATAACAAAATATTTTTCAAAGTGGACACTATAGAATTTAAAATCTAATACAAATGCAAAAATAAAGTTGAAAAATCTTGAAAAAATCGTATTTTTACTGCATTTTCAAATTTCCTGAGTTGAGTGAACTATTACATACTGCTCGGCATGACGCCAGAGCCGTCCCATTGTTAGCTACAGTTTTGATAAATGAGACACTTTTGTAACATTTGGGTATCTTTATTTTGGAAACGTTTCGCCACGCAGTGGCTTCTTCAGTCCAATGCAGGAAAAATGTGGAATAAGAGGAGTAGTTTGAGGTAATCAGTCTCTTATCCTTGAGTCAATATGTTCAGTCCATTAATCTTGACAAAAG
The DNA here is from genome assembly GCA_009830355.1 of Cherax destructor. Classification (NCBI taxonomy): domain Eukaryota; kingdom Metazoa; phylum Arthropoda; class Malacostraca; order Decapoda; family Parastacidae; genus Cherax; species Cherax destructor. Next base: position 33,562 of record WNWK01013089.1, on the reverse strand, counting down.
TGCAGCACATTCGTGGAGATAGGGCTTATATACTAATGAGATGAGGTGGAGCAGCGGTAGGTGGAGTTCACTCTATCAAGTCCTCTGCTGAGTATTTTTATGTAGTTATCATGGTTTCAAGTTCTTTTGTCCTGTCATGTTGATGTCCTTCAGCCTCTCCTCCGGGAGTAATCATTTTGCATACCTCTGCACTTTCTCCAGTCTCTTAACATGCTTCGTCAGATGAAGATTACGTGCAGGTTAGTTACCATTTTGTCCTAGGCACATGTCGATTAGACACTAGGCCTGTTGTATGTATGTGTGTGTGTAACGAAACACTTCGAAATGTTTCGGCCCCGCCGGGAATTGAACCCGGGCCCTCCGTGCGTGAAGCAAGAGCGCTAGCCACCATGCCATCGGGGCGTGTGTCGCATACATCAAGACAGACTTGATATATAGTTTATAGGACTGCTGAGATTCATGAAAGTTACTCTTATATTTGCCAAACATTATTATAATCATGGGGGAGCGCTAAATCCGTAGTACAGCGCCTGTGGGGGGGGGGAGGAGAAGGTATTCAAGACTCAATTCAAGGAACTGAAGCATAGATCCAATTCCCTAGATCAAGAGCCCATCACCAGCGTCAAGGAACCTCTCTTGAGGGGATTTGCCAAACAAACATTGAATGCAGAAGTTGTTACGTGCCAGCCTCTGGGGATATGGTCGGCACTATGCTCACCCCCTAGGTCTTTTTTCTTCAGTGTGGTTTGCAGCCTCGGTCCTCCAAATCTAATATTTAGTTTCCGGTCTTCTTGCCCTCTCCTTAAATTTTCATAACTTTCCAGTTGCTGGGGGTTGAATGTAAGTAGCCATCAACCCGATACTGCAGTTTGTTCAGGTCCATTTGTAGCCTTACCTTGTCCTCGTCGGTTTTTAATTCTCCTCACTAATATTACATCATCTGCAAACAGGGACACATCTAACTCTACCTCGTCTGGTACATCACTGACATACACTAGTATCAGTACCAGTCCTAATGTCCAAGTACTGGCTGGCCCTTGCGTAACTCTCACTTCCTTTTAGCACACCTGTTTTCACACAATCACAATTGCCTGATATTATTGCCTGCTCCTTAATTTTGTCTCAGTCTCTTGTGAAATACAGTATTAGAGGCCTTTTTCGTATGTGTGTGTATTGGTATTTATATGTGTTTCCTACGGCAGCCTCATTCTACCTTACGTACCTTCCTTAGTGGTCGTTCTGTACCTCTTGGCAGACATGGACATGACGTCCGTGAGGCCAAGCAGCAGGATGAACACCAGCAACGACAGCTGTAGAATAAGGCGTCTCATCTTCCAGGCTCACGACTTCCACCAACCTGGACACAGAAACCAGGTGTTATAAGACCTGATAATATCCTGCATGTTCTGTATGTATTCAAGGGTGTTTGTGAATACACGCTCGCTCACACGTGATGGTATTAATATCAATCATTGCATTTTTTTTTAGTCAGGTGTAGTTGATTTTTTTTAGAGATGAGTGTACAGTGAATGGTGGTGCAGTTAAGGGGAAGAGGATCGAGCCCGCACCATTCCTTAAGCAGGTATGACCCACAAAACTTTCGCGCTTCATAGTGTCGATGTCCAGCTCGTTTTAAACACACACACACACACATAGGCTGCAAGAGTGGTCCAGTAATTAGTCTCCTAGAGTTTAACTTCAAGTGCAAAGCCATGAAGAATGGGGAAAGTCAGACCGCAGACGGAGTACACGCTAAAGAACCAAAGGCTGCAAATTTCACTAAAGAAAAAGGATCTTGGGGTGAGTATAATACAGAGCACATCACCTGAGGCACATATCAACCAAATAACTGCTGCAGCATATTGGCGCCTGGCAAATCTAAGAATATCGTTTCGACACCTGAGTATGGAATCATTCAAGACACTGTACACTGTACGTCAGGCTATATAGGAGTATGCAGCACCAGTATGGAACCTACTCCTGGTCAAGCACGTTAAGAAATTAGTCCCGGAGCTAAGGGATATGTCCTACGAGAAGAGGTTAAGGGAAATCAACCTTACGACACTGAAGGATATGAGGAATAGGGAGAACATAACATAAAATACTAAGAGGAATTAACAAAGTGCATGGGGACAATGTTCCATAGATGGAACACAGCAACAATGGGTCACAACTGGAAGTTGAAAACTCAGATGAGTCACAGGGATGCTAGAAAGTATTTTTTTCAGTTATAGAGTTGCCAGGAAGTGGAACAATCTGGAGTGATGTAGTGGAGGCAGGATCTATACATAGCTTTAATAAGAGGTACGATAAAGCTATTTGGAGGGAGTGGGCCTAGTAACGACAAGCGAAGCGGGGCCAGGAGCTGCGACTTGACCCCTGCAGCCACAAATAGGCGATTAGACACACACACTGACACAGGCTGCTTACAATATTCTTACATAAATTATTCCTCTGTATTTTACACATTAATATTGAATGTGTTTCAACACTTTTACCAACACTGCGTTGTTGTGGGATTCAACAGTGTACTTAAACTTTTATAATAACACTAGTGTTGAAGGATCTAACATTATACTTAAACATAACTGCACTACAATACTACACTGCTGCTGTTTTGTCCATACCAATGCTTCTACTGCTAATGTTACTGCTACTGTTGCAGTTACCACCAGTCACTACCCACTATCACCGCCACTAATCTGAATGTCCAGGTAAGAGTTCCTGCTCACCTGATGTGCGCGTTGACCGGCTACCTAGAGCAGACTAATCCACTACTCATTCTCTTCCCGTCCTCATCGGTTCCTCCCACTGTATGACGTTCATTTCCAGACACCTTCCCAGACCTACAAACGCCGCCAGGACACCTAAGTGGGTTCTATTGTTAAGGTCGTCATGAGAGTCGTTCGCGAAGGGTAAATTCCCTCATGATAGCCTACTCCTACTTCTCTTTCTCTTCCTCCATTTCTCTTCTTCATTTGTCCTGTTTCCTGACGAAGCTTACCTAGCTTAACCTCCTCCTACTTTCTGGCCAAACGGCATTAATGACCCAGCTTCTCACTGTGGAGGGCCAGTGAGAGCTTGACAAAATCGACTTAAAAAGATCAGAATGATTTAGTGCAAAGCCCAATTCTTTATGCATGGGAGATTTCAGTTATTATTATTATTATTATTATAATAAAAAAGAAGCGCTAAACCACAGGGGTTATACAGCTGGGAGATTTCAGTAAACTTGCTGACAGAACAGCTCTGGATGGGGAGAATTACTGTATATGCGTCGTGAATAAGAGCATGAAGGTGAGCAGGTGATGACTTCGATAAATGGCGCATGTGCCGAGAACGAGAATTATTGAGTTTGGAAGGACCGAGAAACTGTGCTGGGAGGAAGAACGTTTAGAAAGGCTTCAGATTATTATATAAAAAAACACTACTAAATTCACTAGGGTCACAGCGCTGCGAGAGGCTTCAGATTATTATAATAATAATCAAAGAAAGCGCTAAATCGACAAGGGTCATACAGCGAGAGGGATCGAGTGTGATGACGACACTTGGACGTACACAATCATAGGTAATCATTTAGACGTGATTATGAACTACAAAAGAATATTATGTAATGTAGAGGAAGAGGTCCACTCAAGGAGTTTGTTTCTCATCTCCCCTCTCCTCGTCCTTTCTAACAACCTTAGTTGCCCCTATAACATCTATTGCGCCTCGCTACACCTTATTTATCTACAATCTCTAAAAAAAACGACGACAGCAATATCTTATCATCTGTAACTTTTGTAATAAATATTTCTGTCCATTTATTTTCTCGTAGTTATGTACAGAGTTATGAAGCGAGAGAAGGTCTCGTCCCGTTCTGGACCAGTATCCTTACCAATAACAATATTGCTTCTCGAAATTTGTGGATTAGTTGTGAATTTTTGCAGCCATGGCATTGTGGTATGGGGCTCACCATTATCAAGCTCCCATTCCTGGCAACTGTATCAAGAAGTGTCAAAGATTACAGGAAAGTGTGGGGTCACCTAAATTCGATTTTTTTTCTATTATTATTTATATTTTTATTATACAACGCCTTGAATACGGGAAGCGATCTAGGTCCTCTGAAGGACGCCCCTCCAGGTAATGTTAATCACAAGTGGGGACACAGGTAGAGGATATGAATCAGGGATCGCCTTGTTATTTAAGATGCCCTCGCTAGCTGCATCACAAGACTACCAATCATAGGTATTATTAAATAACAAAAAGCAATACGTGACTGAAATCAAAATAAGAGAGAGAGAGGCCGACTTGACCAAAATGGTCCAAGTCGAAAGCTCGTAAGCTCTCTTTATATGCGGTTTGTTATATATTATTATTATAATCAAATAGAAGTCAATCATAGGTAGAGGGTCGCCTCAAATGGTCACTTAGTTTCGAGGTGCCTTTAGTTAAATCTACTTGGAGGACTACCAAAGACTGCAGGGTAACCTTTATCTCTAAAGTTGGAGGCCTGATCCTCATCACGGGACTTAACCCTCGTAACTCCCAGACGAGACTGAAAACTAATGCGACCGTCCCATTGGTAACTGCATCTAGAACACGACCAAGATTGTAAACAGTCACCTAGTTTCAAGATTTCCTAGGTAACTAAAACACGGTCAAAGATTGCAGAGAAGGGTACAACGTCACCTCAAATCAATCCTCTCATTGTAACATTTATCACTGGTGTTGATACAAGCAGAGGAGACTCAAAACAGTTAAAATTTGACTCGTCGACTGATGATATTTTTTATCTGTTGATCAAAACACGTTATTTTTTTCAGTGAGGTAGTTGCTTACATTAGTGTTCTTATTATGCCTTATCGAATGTTTATAAAGTTCCTCAATGTGTTGCTATATTGATGGTGACAATAATTTTCTTGATAATGATGAGTTGATAGAGCAGCGATTTATAGCGGTAATAGTGGTGACGGAGTAAGCATATGTTTTTATATTAGTGATGGTGTGACGATGTTGTATGGTAATAGTGATTAGGACGAAAGGGGATATATTATAGTGATGATAGCAAGGGTGATGAAGACATTGGTAATAGGGACGATAGTGTTAATTATAGTAATAACTGATTACCTTAATTGAAGGCAGTTGGGTAATATTATAATTATTATTATTATTATGAAACTTTTGACATTCTGACCAATCATATGCTAGCTGCAATAATTCACACCAATGCTCCAGTTAATGGATCTCAAAAATGCTCTGACGAATCAGGAACTGGCTGTCATCCACTCCAGCGTTGTCACTGGTGGAGCTTCTAACGCCTGACCAATCAGATAAATATATCTTCATTTACTACATGTACAAGGTATACAGGCCTAGCTGACATCATTGACATACTACTATATATTATTATTATTATCAAAAGCCGCTTGTTATGCTGAGCATTTCGGGCAAATTAGGTCAGTTTTTGTCCCAGGATGCGACCCACACCAGTCTAACACCCAGGTACCCATTTTACACTGATGGGTGAACAGGGACAGCAGGTGTCTTATGGAAAAACATCTCTAATGTTTTCCAGCCGTACCGGAAGAGATTCGAACCCCGGACCTCAGTGTCTGAGCTGAGTGCGCTAGCGATTGAGCTGTCATCTCCCCCCCTCCATCGAAGCTCCCATTGGTGGATATACAGAAGTTCGACCACCGAGAAAATTAATGATAAAAAACCGTTATCTATGAAATTTTCAGTAACTACTTGACCAAAGATAAAGTTATTTAGGCAGTGTTATTTTTCTGTCCCCGATAACTAGTGTTGATAGCGAAAACACTTCAGAGCAAAACACTAGAAGATATCAATCTGTACCTGATATGCTCTTACTGGAGCACACTTACAATACTTAAGATCTCGTAGTACAAATAATTTTGCTACTAAACATCGTATTATTATAATTATGGGGGTGCGCTAAACCCTTAGGGATTACATAGAGCCTGTGGGTGGAAGATATTCAGGTTCAATTCAGGGAACTGGAACACAGATCTAACTCCTTAGATCAAGAGCACCTCACCAGCGTCAAGTAACCTCCCCTGAGGGAGACTAATCATCGTAACTACTAGTTTGACTTGTATTTCAACTACTGACTACTGCATGTACTGTTATTGCGATTGCTACTGGATGAATAGGTTATCCGAAGAATTACCTAACCCACCATAGGCATCTGGTTCTACCACGTCAGTTTACGTGCGGCCAGCAGTAACAGCCTGGTTGATCAGACCCTGATCCACCATGAGGCCTGGTCTCAGACCGAGCCGCGGGGCGTTGACCCCCGAAACTCTCTCCAGGTAAACGTCATTTATGTTGAAAGAGTTATCCCATGACAGCTAGAATGGAACGTTATTATAATTATAACTAAGTGCTAAACCGGTAAGGGTCATACACTATTAAATTTAACATTGCATCATTTGCCAACAAATTATTTGATCACAGCTTGAGCCTACTGATACACACACTCGGTGAAGTTCCTAAAATTTCACAGCCTTTTTAGCAATCCTTTGTTAAATTTTCATTTAAAATCTAACCACCCCTTTGTTCTATACGTTAAAGTCACTTTCCTGCTAAACCCGTCGCTAATAAACATTCTTGTAGCAAAAAGGTTTTCTTGATGTTAGTGTCGAGGTGAATTCTACCCTTAATATCACACGGTCTTCCTTGATGCTGGTGAGGGGCCCTTGAGCCGTTTCAGTGCCTTGAATCAAACCTGATTATTATAATCAAGGGGAGCGCTAAACCAGTAAGATTATGCAGCGCCTCTGGGGGAGGAATGTGGAAGGTATTCATGCTTAATTCAGGGAACCGGAGCAGATCCAATTCCCTAGATCAAGAGCCCCTCACCAACATCAAGGAACCTTCCTTGAGGGGGACTCAAACCTAAATACTTTCTATTCCCCCCAGGCGCTGTATGATCCCTACGGCTTTAGCGGCGCTAACCCCATGAATGAAAATAATAAGTTTCAAGACAAGTAGAGGACTCTTCTACCCAGCTTGTCACCACTAAGTGCTTCTAATAGAAATTCTTGACGGTTAGGTAGTAGGTAGTAAAATCTTGAGCCACCCTTGTCTGAAGTCAAGGCAGAGTGCTCGCAATATGGTCGCCTACTTTAATTCATATCGAGAAATATAAATGACAGGAGTCAAGGTTAAACGATAACTATTATCATCATCGTTAAGGTCTTAAGATTATGCGGCATAGATCTGGACTCCAAGGACACAGCATTACTTTGATGTATGCCAGTATTCTGCAACTGTCCAAGCTCACTTTATTGTAAACCACTAACACGGTAATATCTCTCGAGTTTGCCCAGTAGGGGGCATGAGTTGGTATGAAAACCCGAGTTAATTATTCAGTAATACACGTTAAAATTCAGTTTTTCTTTCATACGTTCAAAGTTTAGTAAACTACATTTTTTTTTAACACGTCGGCCGTTTCCCACCGAGGCAGGTGGGAAACGGCAGGGAAATGACCCATAGGTCATACAACGCGTGACGAATTTGATCCAGGGAACAGGAGAACAAGACCAATTCCTTGGACCAAGAGTCCCTCACAAGCATCAAGGAACCTCCATTCAGCTGAAAGGAAGAGACCTGTGAAAAATGAAGAGCGAAATGAAAACCTTATGCTGAATAATGGTTAATGGGCAGACAGTTCACTAGTACCTATCATATATTGCAATTTTAGTATTAAAAATTAGTGAAACTATTAGAAAGAAAAAGGTCGCATGTTAGCCTTGAAATAGTATCATCTTTTTCAAACATGATTACAAAAGGGATAATTTAGAAAAACTGGTTTGTAATTAAAAAAAAATCTTAATGCATTTCCAAAATGCAATAACGTACAAATAAAATACAGTATTGATAAGAGATGCTATTGCAAGTTTCACCAGCCCACCACGGTGAGGTCTGCGACCAACGGGCTGGACCGGGGTTAATCGTACAAAGGCTCTCATAGAGAGCCTTTGCTACATGGAACCCCAAACCATGCACCGAGGGTTACTTTGGCTGATTACCGGTGGTAGCTAGGTTACCACCAGAAATCGCTCACCAACAGCCAGGACATCAGGCTGTTGATGATATGCTGCCGGCCAGCCCACAAGGGGCGGCGCGAGAGAAGGGAGGGGAAAGCAAGGATGAGGGAACCCCAGCAAACACTACATGGCTGACACTGTACCAATATTGGGTTAACATCAAAATGTGTATATCACTTATGATGTTTACACAGCAACGATGCATTGTAATGTTATGTAGTGTGTATGCTGGGAAGGATTTGACATATGAGACAACGCAATAATATTGGACATAGACCAATGGTACTGCAGATAGTCAAATATATAAACCTAATGGACAAAGCCCAAAGCATCAATTATTCGAGTGAAAATAAAGCCAAGAACTTATAAGTCAATGGCTTGGATAATAATTCTGGATAGTACATGTAGAAACCTTCAGGGAACCAGGACCAGCCCAGTGAGGAAGGCCCTCAAGGGATTGAGAGCAACCTTGTGGGGAAGGACCTCAAGACGGGGGAGGCAAACCAGTGGAGGCCCTCAAGGAACTAGGGAGCTAGGGATGTATCGGATGTAAAAATTTAGATATCCGCGGATGCGGATGTGTATACAGATGTCTTACTTATTTTGCGGATGCGGATGTAAGAAATTGTGGGGATGTTGACGCGGATGTAAGAAATTGTGCGGATGCTTCGTAGATTTCGGATGCGGATATGTTTACAGTAAAATGCGGATGCGGATATCCGATACATTCCTACTAGGGACAACCCAGTGGGGAAGGTCATTGGGGAGTTGGGGAAACCAAAGTGGTTCAAAGCCCTCAAGAAATTAGAGGAAACCCAATGGGAAAGGCCCTCAAGGAATTGGGGGAAACCCAGTGGGGAAGGCCATAAAGGAATTGGGGAAACCCAGTGGGAAAGGCCCTCGTGGAGTACAGGGCAACCCAGTGGAGGCATTCAAGAGGCAGGGGGCAGCCCCAGTGAAAGGTCCTCGTTGAAAGGGAAACCCCAAATAGGGAAAGCCCTCAGGGAAGGGGCAATCCCAGATAGGGAAAGCCCTCAGGGGAGGGGGCAACCCCACTCAGGGGAAGCCATAATGGGCAGGGACAACCCCATCTGGGGGGAAGCCCTTACGGGAAGGGGCAACACCATTTAGGTGAAACCCACGTAAAGAGGGGAAATCCCACTTGAGAGAAGCCCTCAAAGAGGGGCAACCCCATTTATGGAAGCCCTCAAGGGAAGGAGCAACCCCTCCTGGGGAAAGCTTTTACATAGGGACAACCCCACCTGGGGGAAACCCTTATGGGAAGGGGCAACACCACTTCGGTGAAACCCTCGTGAACAGGGGGCAACCCTCAAAATACAGGAAACCCTCATGGACAAGGGCAACCCAACTTGGAGGGAAGACCTCGTGGGAAGGGGCAACCCCACTCAGGAGAAGCCTTGAATTCAAGGGCAGGGACAACCCCACCTGGGAGGAAACCCTTACGGGAAGGAGCAACCTCACTTAAGGGAAGCCCTCATAAAAAAAGTCAACCCCTCTTAGGGGAAGCCCTTATGACAATGGGCAACCCTACATGAGGGGAAGCCTTCATGGGACGGGGCAATCCCATAGGGGATGCCTTCATGGACAAAGACAACCCCACCTGGGGGGAAGCCCTTATGGGAAGGGGTAACCCCACTTAGGGGAACCCTCATGAATAAGGGCCAACCACCGGGGAAGCTTTCTTGCACAATGCCAACCACTGGGGAAGCCTTCATGGACAGGGGCCAACCACCGGGAAACCCTCATGGACTGGAGCCAACCACTGGGGAAACCCTCATTGACAGGGCCAACCACTGAGAAAACCTTCACGTATATTGGCCAACCACAGAGAAAACTCTCAAGGATAGGGGTCAACCCCTGAAGCCCTCATGGTCAGGGGCCAAACACTGGGAAAACCCTCATGGATAGGGGCCAACCACTCAGGTAATCCCTCATGGGCAAGGGCTCCACTATGGGAGGCCCTCATGGTCAGGGGCTCCACTATGGGGGGGCCCTCATGGGCAATGACTCTTCTGGGAAGCCCTCAAATGCAAAGGCTCCACATTGGGAGACCCTAATGGGCATGGGCTCCACTCTGGGAGACCCTCATGGGGTACGTTTTTACACTCAAGGACGCCCTTGTGGGCAAAGGTTCCACTCAGGGATGCCCTTGTGGGCAAGGGCTCTATTCACCAACAAAACGAAGTTAAAAGAATTTCTGTACACTAGGAGACACTCGGTTCAAGGGGAGCAAAGGTTTAATTCCTTGGATCAAAAGTCCCTTACAAAAGTCTTGGAACCTTTCTTAAGACAACTTAAGAGACCAGGCTCATCCCTACGCTTTACCTGATTTTCAGATGAAGTTCATTTCTTACTTGACCCAATTTACAGACAAGTTCGTGCCTTCCTCTACCCAATACTGACGTTCATTCCCCAATCTTGACTAGGCTCATTCCTCTACCCAAATTTCAGTCGAGGTTTGTCCCTCGCTATACCCAATAATATGTTTAAGTTTATTCCTCGCTTTACCCAATTATCAATGTTTATTTCTTTATCCTCTGACTTTGGGGCAATCTTGTGGAGGAGACCAAGGGAGTGGGATCAACCCAGTGGGAGAGGCCCTCAAGCGATTGGGGGCAACCCAGTTGAGGCCCTCAAGGAACCGGGGACAATCCTCTCGGGAGTGACCCAAGGGATTGAAGCTACATAGTGGTGGAAACACTCAAGGAACTGGGGCAACCCAGATGAGGCCCTCAATGGACTAGAGGCAATCCAGTGGGAAAGGCCCTCAAGGGCCTGGGGGCAACACAGTGGGACAGGTCCTCAAGGGACTGGGGGCAACCCAGTGAGGAAGACCAAGGAATTGGGGAAAACACAGTGGAGAAAGACCAAGGAATTGGAGAAAACCCAGTAGGGAAGGCCCTCAAGGAATTGGGGAAACCGTGGGGAATTCCCTCGTGGAATACAGGGCAACCTAGTGGAGGCACTCAAGAGGCAGCCCCACTGAAAGGTCCTCGTGGAAGGGCAACCCCATCTAGGGGAAGCCCTCAGGGGAGGAGGCAACCCCACTCAGGGGAAGCCATCATGGGCAGGGACAACCCCACCTGGAGAGAAGCCCTTATGGGAAGGGGCAACACCACTTAGGTGAAACCCACATGAAGAGGGGAAATACCACAGGAGAAGCCCTCATAAAAAGGAGCAACCCCATTTATGGAAGCCCTCAAGGGAAGGGGCAACCCCTCTTGGGGGGAAGCCTTTTTATAGGGACAACCCCACCTGGGGGGAAAACCCTTATGGGAAGGGGCAACACCACTTCAATGAAGCCCTCGTGAACAGGGGGGGCAACCCTCAATATACGGGAAACCCTCATGGACAAGGGCAAACCAACTTGGAGGGAACACCTCGTGGGAAGGGGCAACCCCACTCAGGGGAAGCCATGAATTCAAGGGCAGGGACAACCCCACCTGGGGGGAAACCCTTACGGGAAGGGGCAACCCCACTAAGGGGAAACCCTCATGAACAAGGTCAATCCCTCTTAGGGGAAGACCTTATGACAATGGGCAACCCCACTTGAGGGAAAGCCTTCATGGGATGGGGCAACCCCTTAAGGGACGCCTTCATGGGCAAGGACAACCCCACCTGGGGGGAAGCCCTTATGGGAAGGGGTAACCCCCACTTAGGGGAAACCCTCATGAATAGGGGCCAACCACTGGGGAAGCCTTCTTACACAAAGCCAACCACTGGGAAAACCTTCATGGACAAAGGATCAACCACTGGGGAATCCTTCATGGACAGGGGCCGACCACTGGGAAAACATTCATGGACAGGGGCCAACCACTGGGAAAACCCTCATGAACAGGATCTAACCAATGGGGAAACCCTCATGGATATGAGCCAACCACTGAAGCCCTCATGGTCAGGGGCCAAACACTGGGAAAACTCTCAGACAGGGGCCAACCTCTGAGAAAACCCTCATGGATAGGGTCCAACCACTTAAGATAATCCCTCATGGGCAAGGGCTCCACTCTGAAAGGTCCTCATGGGCAAGGGTTGCACTTTGGAAGGCCCTCATGGGCAAGAGCTCCACTTAGGAAGGCCCTCATGCAAAAGGGTTCCAGAAGAGACCCTTTTTTGAAGGGGCTCCACTCAGGGAGGCCCTTAGGGGCACGGCCTCTGTTCATCAGCATAATGAAGTTAAAAAGTAATCACTGTGCACTAGGAGACACCCAGTGCAACTGGCTGAAAGAATTCATTAAATCACGAGTTCCTCACCGAAGTCGAGAACATTCCTTGAGACAACTTAATAGACGAGGCTCATCCCTCGTTTTACCCGATTTACAGTTGTTCATTCCTCTCTCTCCAATTTGCATTCGAGGTTCATCCCTCCCTTTACCCAATTTGTAGAAAATTTATATTCCTACCTTTATCCAATATGTAGACAATTTATATGCCTCCCTTTACCCAATTTGCATTCGAGTTTCATCCCTTTTACTTAATTTTCATTGCTCTTCACTTTCTTTACCCTATTACAAGTTGAGGTTCGTGCCTCTTACCTAATTTTCAGAAGTTTTATTCCTCAATTTACCCAATTATCAATTGAGGTTCATTTCTCGCTCTACAAAATTGTCAAGCTTCATTCCTTGTTTTACATCTCGCAAACAAGGAACATTATTGGTTATACAATCTACAGACATTTTCCTCAGACTTTTTATAAATCTACAATAAAGCACCGTGTGAAACCTTTTATTAATCTAAATGCTTCCTGTAAGACCCTCATCAATCTATATACAATAAAGCATCCCGGTAGACCTTGAGCAATCCAGCAAGCTCCTAAAAGCTCAACATTTTAAAAAGTGTTCGTGTTTCATTATTTACATTCTTGAATTAAGAGATTTCTAACTGATCAGGTAATAAGATTGGGCAACGCATTTAGCTCATCAGAGGATCGAGCATCCATCAGTTCTAAATTGAATGACGCTTTTTTAAAACAAATTGATCAATTTAGTTCAAATTGGAGTGTCAAGACAAATTTACAAAGGGGGCAGACTGGAGTAACTACTGAGAATAATTTTAAATCACTGAGTTTTGCCAAATCGTCCAGCTAAAAATTTTAATGACTTATTTCTCTACAAAGCAACTGATGCACCCACAATATTTAAGAAAAACTATTAACATATTGTACTTACATTGAAAACGTCAGGCTGTTAAATTCCCACAACTTATGTGAGGCACCTTACCTCCAAGACACTTCTGGACAAGAGGAGTTTTATGGATATACCTGGTTTAGTGGCCAGACTCGACTCAGTGGCCAGGCTTGGTTTAGTGGTTAGGCTAGATTTAGTCGATGGTCAGGCTTGGTTTAGTCTGAGGACATGGGACATCTGTAAACAGCTTAAGTCATAGTTAACCTCCCAACTATAATTTTCAATAAACTGTTTCGCTAAATTTAAATTATAATACATTTGATCAACAGTAAATAACTAACAACTGATAAAATTTCTTTAATACCTGAATTTTATGTCAAATTTCTGCCAAACGAAGCTATAAGTTCTCAATCTTAAACATAAATAATTCTCTATTTTTTAATGATATATGAAATAGTTCATCACAAGTCCTGAGTCTGAGAACATTTTTATTATAGCATATTTTCGAAAAGTTCTCCATGGCGAAGTGGAACAGAATTCTTACTACGTAAGCGTCGTGAGAGGCGACTAAAATGTCAGGCGCAAGGGGCTTGTAACCCCTTCTCTAGTATATATTACTAAATATACAAGGAGAAACTTTCGTTTTTCTTTTTGGGCCATCCTGCCTCGGTAGGATACGGCCGGTTTGTTGAAAGGAGAAGATTTTCGAAAAGTATCAATTTTCATGAAAAATTTACTACATATTACTATCAGATTCAACAAATGTAAAAGAAATGCGGCGATAAAATAATGAAGTATAACTATACTACCGATAACTTTAATGACACTTACTTGACCAAAGTTGAAAGTGTAGACACCATGGACAAAAAATTATACTACCGATAACTTCAATGAAACTTGCTTGACCAAAGTTGCAAGTGTAGTCAGCATGGACAAAAACAAGGTCACTAAAATCAATACCCTGTAGAAAAACACTGAAAAATATATTAAAAGAATGAAGTCAGACAACGTGAAAATGACTGAGTACTTAGCAAGGAAGTAAACTTTAATTTAGGAAAATATTTTTAGAATGTCAGAAAAAGTTTATATGACAATGGTTCGACTAAGGGACAAAAACCGGCAAATGTAAACACTTAGGCTGATATATATGAAAAGACGAGACTAAAAAAAAGGTTGAAAACATTAGGCTTAAAAAAAAAATAAAGATTGGGCTGAAAGGAAAACATTGATATACCTTTATCCCCCCCCAAAAAAAAAAAAAAAAAACATTAAGCTAAAGAATTTTTTACTAAAACATTACACTAAAGAACACATTTTGATGAAAAAATATTAGGTGGATAAACATTTTTAGGACGACAGGAAAATATTACAATGAAAAACATTAAGCAAAAACAAATTTAAAAAACGATACACTGAAAAAAACATTATCCTAAAAAATATTGGTAGAAAACATTACACTAAAAGTATCTAGATAAAATAAACCTTTAGCTGGAAGACCAAAAATTTAGTTGAAAACTACCGAAAAAGCACAATTTTAAAACATTACACTAAATATCATTTCACTGTAAAAAAAAAAGTTAATAGGCTGTAAAATAAAAATTAAGGGATGAAAATTAGGCCTAAACTAAGAGAAAACAAACATTAGGGCTGTAAGAGAAAACATTATTAGGGCTGTAAGAGAAAACATTATTAGGGCTGTAAGAGAAAAACATTATTAGGGCTGTACGTGAAAAACATTATTAGGGCTGTAAGAGAAAAATATTATTAGGGCTGTAAGAGAAAAATATTAGGGCTGTATGAGAAAAAACATTATTAGGGCTGTAAGAGAAAAAAAACATTATTAGGGCTGTAAGAGAAAAAACATTATTAGGGCTGTAAGAGAAAAAACATTATTAGGGCTGTAAGACAAAACATTATTAGGGCTGTAAGAGAAAAACATTAGGATTGTAAGAGAAAACATTATTAGAGCTGTAAGAAAGAACACTTTTAGGGCTGTAAGAAAACATTATTAGGGCTGTAAAAGAAAAAAATATTAGGGCTGTAAGAGAAAAACATTATTAGGGCTGTAAAAGAAAAAAATATTAGGGCTGTAGGAGAAAACATTATTTCAGCTGTAAAAGAAAACATTATGGCTGAAAAAATTAGGACTGCAAGAGAAAACATTAAGGCTAAAAGAAAACATTAGGGTTATAAAAGAAAACATTATTAAGGGTGAAAGAAAACATTAAGGTTGTAAAAACAGGGCTAAAAAAATACAAGGCAAAGAGAAAATATTAGGGCTGTAAGAGAAAATATTATCAGGGCTGTTAGAGAAAACATTATTAAGGCAGATTATTATTATTATAATCAAATAGAAGCGCTAAACCACAGGGGTTATACAGTATTAAGGCAGAAACCAAAATAAACAAAATAGAAAAAAACAAATTAGCCAATTTAGTTACAAGGTCAAACAGTTACACTAAAGACACCAAACCCCTTGAGTGAAAGACCCCGAAGTAACCAGGGTGAGAGACCCAGAATAACCAGGGTGAGAGACCCAGAGTAACCAGGGTGAGAGACCCAGAGTAACCAGGGTGAGAGACCCAGAGTAACCAGGGTGAGAGACCCAGAGTAACCAGGGTGAGAGACCCAGAGTAACCAGGGTAGAGACCCAGGTCCAGGTGAGAGACCCAGAGTAACCAGGGTGAGAGACCCAGAGTAACCAGGGTGAGAGACCCAGAGTAACCAGGGTGAGAGACCCAGAGTAACCAGGGTGATAGACCCAGAGTAACCAGGGTGAGAGACCCAGAGTAACCAGGGTGAGAGACCCAGAGTAACCAGGTGAAAGACCCAGAGTAACCAGGGTGAAAGACCCAGAGTAACCAGGGTGAAAGACCCAGAGTAACTAAGGTGAGAGACCCAAAGTAACCAGGGTGAGAGACCCAGAGTAACCAGGGTGAGAGACCCAGAGTAACCAGGGTGAAAGATCCCCGGAATAACCAGGGTGACAGACCCCAGTAGTAACCAGGGGGATAGAGCTTGGAGTAACCAGGGTTATAGACCCTAGAGTAACCCGGGTGACACCCTGGGGTAGCTAATGGCATATAAGACCACAAGGGGTAGCTGCCCCAGGGGTCCCACAACTCCATACTTTAAAATAAAATCACAGTGGAACAAAACTGACAACTCAATAAAAAAAAACTTGATATGCATAATTCTGAGCATATATAAACGAACATATATAAAAAAATAAATTACATAGTGTATATATTGCAACACTGCCCTCAACTGCTATAACTTATAATTGTCAGGAGTGATGGCAACAAGGAAATAATTTTGGATACGAATTTACAAATATTTCAGTTATCAAAATAAGCATTTTCAGTTAAGAATATAAACGAGTTTAATATACACCAAAAATAAATTGCTATAATTGTCAGGGGTGATGGCAACAAGGGAATAAATTTAAGAAATAAGAATATACAAATACTTCAAAAATTACAGGGAGCCAGAGCCGGGTCGCCATCTGGTAAAGACCCGGGCCGGGAGAATTCCCGGTGAATCAACACCTCCTCCTCCACCTTCAAAAATTACGAATATACAAATACTTCAAGTTATCAAAATATAAACAGAAATTGCTGTAATTGTCAGGAGTGATGGCAACCAGGGAATAAATTTTAAGAGGTATGAATTTACAAATATTTAATGGTTATCAAAATATAATGAACATTTTCAGTTAAGAATATAAAAGTTTAATATACACATAAAAAATCAATATGTAACATTTGCAGAAAACTTACATCAAAACTTACCTTCAGCTGTTCAACTACTTGCAAAATATTATGTTAAATGATGCAATGAAGTCACTGTTGACAGCCTCCTAGCGCCCAGAAGTTCAGGCAAACCGTTCTGTAAATTAACATAATGCGGTTAAATTAACCAATTTTTGTGATCATGAAAGTTTAAACTGAAAATATGTAAGGAGAGGAGCCGAGTTTAGCAGAGGAAACAGGAATGGATATTGTATCACAGAAACGCTAAACCCACATGGGTCATACCGCATTTTGGGAATAGGAGGTAATCTGATTTGATCTAATGAAGTGGGTAGCACAAATTCCTTGGATCAAGAACTCTTCACATAAAAAACCAATAGGATACTCCCAGTAAAGAAAGTTACCAGTGTCATCCCTATTCTTAACCCTCATGACCATATCAAAAACAAGATTAACAAAAAATATCTTTTATAAATTATGAGGGTAAACATTTACTAGATTATATTTAAAAAGCCATATAAATTAAAACTAAATGGACACTCACTGACAACCAGATTAAGTGAATTTAAGAGTAAAAGTGCAATATACATTTATAATACGTAAGTACATATACAATGTACAAAAACACAGTATACACCTATACTCACTCATACACAAACATGGTTATACATATACATGTATATAAACATTTCCAGCTGCCTTATGAATTTCCCGTCACCACATTTTCAAGAGCACATTTCCCAGGGTGTGACAGCCACAAGCCATGTATTCATGGGGAGGCGCTAAAAGCGTAGGGTTCATAAAGCGCCTGGGGAACAGGACATACAATTTTAATCTGAGAAAGTTAAAATTCCTTGAATCAAAGTCCTTCACCAGGATCAAGGTAATCCCCCTTGATGGCATTTTAAATTTAAATATTTGTAAATTCAATTTAACCTCTTCAAAAATTGAGTAATTGTGGCGAAAATGGAGTATAGAATAAATCTTCAATGTTCTATTATCTGAGTTCTATTATGCCCTTAGAATTATGGGGAAGCGCTAAACCAGTTGGAGCTATGTAGCACCTGTGGAATGGGAGGTATTCGGGTTTGATCCAAGCAAGCGAATGACTTAATTCCTTGGATCAAAAGCCTTTCCCAGCATGAAGGTATTCCATGATCAAAAGCCCTTCATAGGCATCAAAGTACCCCAGAACAAGGTACCTCGATCAAGAGCCCTTCCCAAGTATCAAGGCGACTCCCATTCTCTTTGAAGGGTGTTTCAATATCAATTATTATTCTGGTTGATTTACATTAACCTAAACAAAAAATAGCACACACATTGACCTATTAAAAACAAAAAATAGCACTCACTGACCTAGTAAAAACAAAAAATAGCACTCACATTGACCTATTAAAAACAAAAAATAGCACTCACATTGACCTATTAAAAACAAAATGGAACACATTCGGAAAATATTTTTTCAGGCAGTGCTGGTTGCACCAGATGCCATTAAAATTACGGAAAGCGGACACCAGTAGAGGTCATATAACACTTGGGAAGGAGGTAGGTATTCAGGTTTGATCCGAGGAACGTGAGGATGACTACAATTCGTTGGATCAAAACCTTCACCTGCATATAGGCACCCCCCCCATGATGGGGCGTTCATGTCACCGGTAACATAATGGGGAAGTGCTATATCAGTAGGGGTCACAGTTCCAGATTTACTCAATGGACATACATGGTAGCTCCAATTCGTTGGATCAAGAGCCCTTTACTGTCGCTGAGATAAGTTTCCTTGAAGGGGGTGGATATATATGAAGACATTTTTTCACAAATTAAAACTTGAAGCGTCGCATATTCATAGTTACCATTGAAGTAGACGCTGCAGTTGACATCGGGTCTTCCGGGCTAGGGACAAATAGTTGACATCCGGTCTGTTGACATTCGGTCTGGGGGTCAAACCTTGGTTCTGGAAATGAAAAACGCGTCATAAAGCTTTCCCAGTTCGCAAAAAAAAATCAAATTTCCATCCAACTCCCTAAATATTTTGCAAGTAAATAGCAACAGTGATAAACACATTGAACACTCGACATTGTCTGATCATTTTATTTGTTAATAAACTGTCTCCTAAAAAAAAAAAATGTTGGAAGAAATTGCTTACCAGATTGCGCAACCACACGCCATTTTCCACCCGGGGCGACTGAGGGGAAGAAAACCCGCGCACCACCAGCAGCACCAGGTGTGACGTGGACTGTCAGGATTGGCTGAGCCTCTGTGACGAACCTAATGCTTGTTGGTTGGTTGATTTTACTGTCCTGTTATCTACGTCATAAATTAAATCTAGTTTTTAATTGGCTGAATCTTCGCGCCAGAAAAGTTAATTAAGTTTCCATTGGTAGCGGCACCACAATGCTGGAAAATTTTCTTACTAAATGAAAATGTGATCCAAGAAGAAGCTTCTCTTTCTGGAATTATCAAAATATAAAAATCCAACCTCCATACATATCTATGAACAGTAATTTAGTTAAATGATAAAAAAATAGTATAATTATTGAATTAAAATAATTAAATTTATATTTTATTTTGCGTTTCCTTAAGAAAGTATTGCCTTGATGCTGGTGAAGGGCTCTTGATCCAAGGAATTTGAAGCTACCCTCTCCCTTGGATCAAACTTCATTACCTCCCAGAGTGATGTTTCACGTGAAGAAATAAACGTGAAATTCATCTTGTTGCTGAGAATTATTTTTTTACGGTGCTCTGAACCAGTCTTGATACTGATGAAGGGCTCTTGATCCAAGGATTCTTAGTTGCCCACACCACCTTTAGATCTTACCTTACTACCTCCCATTTCCCAGGCGGGTGGGTAGTTGTAGGAGATACCAACACACTACGTTAGCGACAAAAACCAATTGTGTAGGCTTCAAGCCCACTGTGTAGGCTTCATTAAGCCTACTGTGTAGGCTTCATTAAGCCCACTGTCTAGGCTTCATGAAGCCCACTGTGTAGGCTTCATTAAGCCCACTGTGTAGGCTTCATTAATTAAGCCCACTGTGTAGGTTTCATTAAGCCCACTGTGTAGGCTTCACCAAGCCCACTGTGTAGGCTTCATTAAGCCCACTGTGTAGGCTTCATTACGCCGACTGTGTAGGCTTCATTAAGCCCACTGTGTAGGCTTCATTAAGCCCACTGTGTAGGCTTCATTAAGCCCACTGTGTAGGCTTCATTAAGCCCACTGTGTAGGCGTCATCAAGCTCACTGTGTAGGCTTCACCAAGCCCACTGTGTAGGCTTCATTAAGCCCACTGTGTAGGCTTCATTACGCCGACTGTGTAGGCTTCATTAAGCCCACTGTGTAGGCTTCATTAAGCCCACTGTGTAGGCGTCATCAAGCCCACTGTGTAGGCTTCATTAAGCCCACTGTGTAGGCGTCACCAAGCCCACTGTGTAGGCTTCACTATGCCCACTGTAAGCGTCATAAAGTCCACTGTGAAGACGTCATCAAGCCCACTGAGTAGGTGTTACCAAGCCCACTGTGTAGATTTCACTAAGCCCACTGTGTAAGTGTCATCAAGTCCACTGTGTAGGCGTCACTAAGCCCACTATGTAGGCGTCACCAACCACACTGTGTAGGCTTCACTAGGCCCACTGTGTAAGCGACACTAAGCCCACTGTGTAGGCTTCATCAAGCTGTGTAAAGATTATCTATCCTACTGTGTAGCCGTCATCAAGCCCACTGTGTAGCCGTCATCAAGCCCACTGTGTAGGTTTCATCAACCTCACTGTGTAGCGTCATCAAGCCCACTGTGTAGGTTTCATCAACCTCACTGTGTAGGCGTCATCAAGCCCACTGTGTAGGCGTCATTAAGCCCACTGTGTAGGTTTCATCAACCTCACTGTGTAGCCGTCATCAAGCTCACTGTGTAGGCGTCATCAAGCCCACTGTGTAGGCCTGTTGTATATATGTGTGTGTGTGTATGTAAGGAAACACTTCGAAATGTTTCTGCCCCACCGGGAATTGAACCCGGCCCCTCCGTGCGTCAAGCAAGAGCTTTACCCACTAGGCCACCGGGGGCTGTGTAGACCTCATCAAGCCCACTGTGTAGGCTTCATCAAGCCCACTGTGTAGACCTCATCAAGTCCACTGTGTAGGCTTCATCAAGCCCACAGTGTAGGCTTCATCAAGCCCAGTGTAGGCGTCATCAAGTTCACACATTGGATCAATAGTATACATAAAGGTACGCGTATTTATGAGTATTATTCCTCAGGTGCTGCATAACTGCTGCGGGATTAGCCATTCCAAATGTATATAATCTTATTACTAATTTGTCCTAACAGATGAACATTTAATTTCGACCATACACACTGCAGCAGTCACTAGTGACACATCCAGCTAGTGACACGACCTCGCAATGGGACACTGTTCTTTATGATCACCTCCATTTCCCTGTTTGACGCTTGATATTGATTTTTTTGTTAGCTTCGTGGGCACCAGAAAGCTATAAATAAGGGTTTTTTGCTTGGCCTGTTTATCCATTCCCACTCATAATTTCCATTTTGACGGGGGCGTTTACCCCTGAAACTCCCCTCCAGGAAATATTTCATGTACAAAGTTGCTCAATAAACACATTCATACGCTGTTTGTATGGGTGAACAACGAGTTGAAAGCATTTTTTCTCTGACTAGGCATTTGTCATGTTTTTTTTTCTCCACGAAAACAGACTGAAAAACTTCTTATAGACATCGTAGCCACTGTAGCGTATTAAATTCTCTGGTGTATATGGACGTGAAGAAAATGAAATATTTGATGTGTTACACATAATTATTGGAAATAAAGTTACCTGTCAGCACCTTCCCCATCATTTTGTATATTGAATCGTAGTCATTTATTAGTTTTAACTTGTCTTGCAACCTAATGCTATTAATACGTGGATACACTAGCATGGATACCTTCGTATGGATACCTATGGATACGTTCGTATGGGTACCTATGGATACCTTCGTATGGATATATATGTATGGATATCTATGGATACCTTCGTATCCATAGGTATCCATACCTTCGTATGGATACCTATGGCTACCTTCGTATGGATACCTATGGATACCTTCATATGGATACCTTCGTATGGATACCTATGGATACCTTCGTATGGATACCTATGGATACCTTCGTATGGATACCTATGGATACCTTCGTATGGATACCTATGGATACCAATGGATACCGTCGTATTAATACCTTCGTATGGATGCCTTGACTCATGGAATCGTAATGACGCGATTTAAAACGAACCATACCACGGGCGGGGATTGACCTCGTGGAGAGTTTTACGACTGACTCGCCACGAGTTCAATCCCCGCCTTCGTGTGGATACCTATGGATACAAATGGACGTCTTCGTATGGATACCTTCGTATAGATCATCGTCATTAATTAACTTTACATTGTGCAAGTTAAAAATAATAGTAACTTCGTACCCGAGAAATTGATCCTAGTAGCACATAACCCAGCCTCTTCTAATTTAGTGACCTGAGAAGGGTATCAATGTATTCAATAAGCGGTATTACACGACTTTCCGCACTGAATTTATCCAAATTTCTTCACTAAAAATGCTGTGTTGACGCCTACACAGCTGGTTGAAATTTAAAAGTCAAGAGAAATTAGAGTTCTAGTTATGGCACAGATCATTATCCTAAAATATATCAGTTTGAAAGTCGCTCAAAGGTTGTATTATCAGGCTATTGGATGAGGTATTCACTAAGCATTTCTTTGAGAATGTAACTGAGATATGGAAGGAGATGGTTAAAACTCATTTGGGCGAAGCGTAGTTAAATATAATTCTTACTATATTTCCGTGTTTAATTCATTATTGAGAGATCAGGAAAGCCAAAGTGCTTGAATTCAGTTATCATTCACTGTGGTTAAATTCCACTCAGAGTGTGAATTAATGCAGGTAGAAGTTTTGTAAGATATATCAGCTATTTTATATGCTTGTAAAATAGATGAAGTGAAGAGGCGGTACCGCCACGACGAGTTGATCGTCACACTAACATTAGGCTAGAGGAGAGGTCCTAAAACAGTGGTATCAAAGCACCCCTGTCCTAAATTATAAGTTAATTTCTGGTTATAATCATAACCATGGTCAGCGGAAGATGACCTAAAACATCGGGTGTGGGTCATCATATAACTAAGACCCGCGTCAGTAAACACTTGTCCTGTTTCCTGACAAAAATTATACTACCTACTTTTGCTAATTTCTTACAAACTGTTTACAGCAAACTTCTACATTTACATTATTTATGCTAAGCTAGGCTAAATTTGTTGGCTGTTTTGGAAGAGGAGGGGTGCCATGCAGGTGGCACCTAGAAGTGCCATAAATGTGGCACATAGGTTTCATAAATATGGCACATAGAAGAGGTGCCATAAATGTGGCACATAATAATAATAATAATAATAATAATAATAATAATAATAATAATAATAATAATATCTTTATTTACTACAAGTACATGTACATGGTATACAGGCCTAGCTGACATCAGTGACATACTACTATATAGAAAGTCCCTTGTTATGCTGAGCATTTCGAGCAGATTAGGTCAGTGTCCTAGGATGCGACTCACACCAGTCGACTAACACCCAGGTACCCATTTTACTGATGGGGAACATAGACAACAGGTGTAAAGAAACACGCCCAATGTTTCTGCCCTGGCTGGGAATCGAACCCAGGCCCTCGCCATGTGAAGCGAGAGCTTTAGCCACCAGACCACCAGAGCCCATAGAAGGTGCCATAAATGTGGCACATAGAAGGTGCCATAAATGTGGCACATAGAAGGTGCCATAAATGTGGCACATAGAAGAGGTGCCATAAATGTGGCACATAGAAGAGGTGCCATATGTGGCACATAGGAGACGAGTGTCACATACATAGCACTTATGAGATGAAGGGGTGCCAAAAGGGAGTCATATAGATAAAGCAGGTTAGGTGGCTGACCATTAAGCTAACTAGCTAGCTGCATTAGGCTAACTAGCTAGTTGACCATTAGGCTAACTAGCTAGCTGACCATTAGGCTAACTAGCTAGCTGACCATTAAGCTAACTGGCTGGCTGGCCATTAGGCTAATTGGCTGGCTGGCCATTAGGCTAATTGGCTGGCTGGCCATTAGGCTAATTGGCTGGCTGGCCATTAGGCTAATTGGCTGGCTGATCATTAGGCTAACTGGATAGCTGATCATTAGGCTAACTGGCTGGCTGGTCATTAGGCTGACTGGCTGGATGACCATTAGGTTAACTGGCTGGCTGACCAGTCGTCTGACTGGCTGGCCAGTTGTCTAACTGATTGAACGGTCGGCTGGCTCCCTGGTTGGACTACATACGCCCCACATAACAGCTGCCGTTTGATTTCCACTTCTAATAAGTCACTTCCGGGGGAATATGTCCAAAACGAAGGTATGTATTATTGGTTTTACATTCTAGACCAGCAGTTCTGAACCTATTTTTGGTCGCGCCCCCTATCGTAGATGGTCCTATTGCCACGCTCTCTTCCTTCCTTCATATAAAATTCCAAATGTAAAAATTAAAAAAATAAAGTCCTCTTTATTTAAATAGTAAAAGTGAGGAATTAGTTTACATTCTTAATTTTATTATTTGAAACTATTCAAAAGGGTCTGTTTAATGAACAAAGAGCAAATACGCATATAAAGTGAGACATTTAGTGAGATTTTCGACACTTCCCTGGAAATTATTAACACCTTTCCCTTAGGTTAAGAACCGCTGGTTTAAACCTAGTATTTTATTTAATCTAACCAACGGGTTTTCAAGCATCAAACGAATTTTTTTTTTTTTTCCCTCTCTTTGTGGTCTTCTAAGGCTAAATTTTACAAGTCTTTAGCCGCTAAAGCCATAGAGGCTTCAGGATAGCAAGAAAACTCAATACCTTAACTTGTGTTAGAGACGTCTGTATGTAGAGACTATTATCATCCTTAACATTATTTGGAAGAAAATGAAAGTTTTTATTTTGGACTGAGCTTGGTATACGAAGCCAATTAAATCCGGGAAGACATATTACAATAGGTAGTCACTGGGAAAGATGTGAAAACTTGTAATATAACTCACTGAGGAAGTCATATCATGTCTTAAAACGAGAGGCCTAGTTGACGGGGTTAGTCTCGTAATGAGTCGCACCAATCACACATGTTATTATGAGATTATATCCATAGATATTTGTGGGATGTAGCCGACAGATATTTGTGGGATTTAGTCGGTGTGGGATGTAGTCGACGTATTTGTGGGATGTAGTCGATAGATATTTGTGGGCTGTAGTCGATAGATATTTGTGGAATGTAATCGATAGATATTTGTGGGCTGTAGTCGATAGATATTTGTGGAATGTAATCGATAGATATTTGTGGTAAGTGGGATGAAGTCAATAGATATTCGTGGTAAATGGCCCTTCTCCCTCTATTTTCCGACGCCCCCCTTCCTTTCATTCCCACCTCCATCTCCCTCAAACATCCTGGATCTCCCTCCCACCTCCTCCCTCTCCCTCCAACATCCTAGCCCTCCAAAACACCTCCCTCTTCCTCACACCACCTAGGCTTCATGTTTCATGAGAATTAGTTTGAGAATGTATTCATCTTCCATAAGAAATGACATTAGAATGTTGCATTCAATGTATGATTGACTGGAAGTAATCCTATTTACTATGTTCCTATTCCAATGGATGTCTTATGGGGCGTAAATGTAGGTATGACGAACTGAATTTCTGGGCTTATTGAATTTAAATTTTTCCAGTTTGTCTAGTGACCAGGAGGCCTGGTCACGGACCGGGCCGCGGGGGCGTTGACCCCTGGAATTCTCTCCAGGTAGACTCCAGGTAGTGTGCCAGCTGACACTCTTTTGCTGGTAACCGCGTTTTGATCTGAGGAAAGGAAACGCTCCTTTAATTCCTTGGCTCAAGAGCTCTTCCCTCGTGAAGGGAATAATAATCTCGTATACCTGGAGTATACCAATAAGGATGAGTAATGTGAGAGGTTTGACAGACTGCAACCCAGTGTGTCTGCAACTGCATTCTTTTATGTTAATGTTTAGTAAGCTCTGAAGTAGGCTGCTCCTGAAGAAATACTTCCTAGCATTCCTATGACTCATCTGAGTTTGTGTGTGTGTACTCACCTATATGTAGTTGCAGGGGTCGATTCATAGCTCCTGGCCCCGCATCGTCGCTACTAGTTCCGCTCCCTGCTCCAAGAGTCTTATCGTACCTCTTTTTAAAGCTCTGTATGGATCCTATGAGTGTGTGTGTGAGCTATCGCTCACAACTGTTTCAGAATAATGTATGTCGTAACCTCATAAACCAAATGTAATGAAACTCATAGTATTATAATGATTATTTTTTTATATTGGTTCCCTATACGTATAGTTCTTTATGGACATTACGTTTATTGGGGTTGGAGTAAGCACAAATAAGTGTATATCTCTATGTATATACCTGTTGTATTATTATGATTTATATCAACTGCTTACACTTCGCCTACAGTGTCATAAAGAAAGCGACATTCAGAATCCGGATACTTGAATGCGCTCAAAATGACGTGCAGAATCCGGATTTCTCACTGCGTTCAAAACGTAAACATGCTGAATCCAGATAATCCAACTGCGCTGAAAAAACATAAACATGCTGAATCCGGATAATCCAACTGCGCTGAAAAAACATAAACATGATGAATCCGGATATCTGACTCTGCGCTCAAAAACGTAAACATGCCAAATTCGGATACCTAACTCTGCGCTCAAAAACATAAACATGCTGAATCCAGATACATATCTGATTAATTAATTTTGCCGCCTGGGCGGCTAGAAAAAAAAATACGGAGGTAGTTACAATTTTTTTTAACAGACCCCTCTGGGCATAGTTGCATTACAAAAATATTACAGTCATTTCATGTATTACAATTTCCTCACATAGCTAATGTACACAGGAAATATAGAGATACTCTCTCTCTCTCAAAAAAAAAAAAAAGTTCCTTGCTACCACTTAAAAGAACATTGGTCGGAATTCGGATATATGACTGTACAAAAACACAAGAATACAAGTTTTTTTTCCATAATCGTATAACATACATTATTAATTAATTATATTAACAAGGAAGTACTTAACCCATAAGGGTCATACAGCACCTGGGAAATGGGAGGCAATCAGATTTACTCAAATTTTTATTTCTTTGTATGCTGTACAAAGATAATGTAGTTTACATGCAATAAAACACTGTTGGGCACAAAAGAAAGCCACTAGTACGCATATGCATTTATTGCAAACTAATCCTAGTGCTTAAAGACTACTTATGAATTAGATATAGACGATTAAGTATGATTTTTATGCTCTATTTCTGGTTAACATACATTGTGCCAGGCTGAGACTCAACCCCTGCAACTACAAGTGAGTACATGAAAAATCCCATAATTATGCAAAGCAGACAAAATAGTTTAGATTATTTAAATGGTCAGAGTAACATTATTAAGTTTTCCAAAGATAAGACAAGTACGAGTAAAACAGCAATGGCAAAATGAATGGGCAGTACCAAAGAAAGTAAACAATAATATACTGAATCCGGAAATGAAGAAGATATACATGACAGCGCCTGAGGAATTAGAGATAATCAGGTTGTGTTAAGGAAGGGTGACTAAAATTACTTGGATCAAGAGCCCTTCATCGGTATGAGGGCCCTTACCCATTGAAAGGATTTCAAGGTTAGAGTTATTAGACCATCACGCCTACCATAAAACGAAGTTATATATCATCTGATACCGAAGAGCGTGTATGTACCTTATTTCAGTCTATAGGTGAACGTTAATAATAATAATAATAATAATAATAATAATAATAATAATAATAATAATAATAATAATAATAATAATAATAATAATAATAATAATAACAATCTTTATTTCTACAAGTACGTACATGTACAAGGTATGCAGGCCTAGCTGACATCAGTGACATACTATATATAGAAAGCTCTTTGCTATTCAGAGCATTTCGGGCAAATCAGGTTTCTAACCCATCAAGGAAGGTTCCTTGATGCTGGTGAGGGGCTTTTGATCTGGGGAATTGGATCTATGCTCCAGTTCCCTGAATTAAACCTGAATGCCTTCCACATCACCCCACAGGCGCTGTATAATCCTACGGGTTTAGCGCTTCCCCTTGATTATAATAATAATAATAATCGGGCAAATTAGGTCAATTTTGTCCCCATGATACGACCCACACCAGTCGACTAACATCCAGATACCTATTTTACTAATAGGTGAACATAGACAGCAGGTATCTTAAGGAAACACGTCCTAATGTTTACACCCGTACCGGGGATCGAACCACGGACACTCAGTGTATGAAGCGAGAGCGTTGCCTACCAGGCTACAGGACAGTTAGGATTATTAATACTATATACATTGAGAGGCGCTAAACCCATAACAATCATATAACCTCTGAGGAATGGGAGGTAATCGGACTTGATCCAAAGGAAGGGAAGCTCCAATTCCTTGGATCAGGAGCCCTTCACCTGCAGGCATCATGTGCACCTCCATAATGGAGGAGTTATATTTTATTTTTATTTAGTATATGAGAAGCACGAAACCAATGTGGATTATTCAGATCAGGGAACTTTGGAGGCTCGATCCTCCGTTTGCTAGTCGCTGTTGGGTTCATGATCAATCAGACTGTTGCTGGTAACAGGGAAATCACAGCTGTGTCCCGGGAGGGGTTTCCGTGGCTTCCTTCACATACGCGAAAAAAACTTGAGCTTGATCTCGTATTTTGGCTGATATTTCGTCAGATCATTATCATGGCAAGAACGCTGTAGGCTCTGTCTTCATTGTGTTGTATTGTTTTTATATTTAAAGTCACTCAGCGAGTCAGGCGATATATAAATATTTTTTGGGAGATGGCAACCATATGTTTGCGGAAAGTTAAGGTGAGGGATCAACGGTAATAATTTCATCGCCAAGGAACAGGAAAGAAGAATGACTTATTTAGCATATGTTGAAGCCTCTGAGAATGACTATAAATTGTGATAACAATATTTTTTACATTATTTGAGGATTTTCCTTCCCGAATCTAGGAAAAAAATGGAGCGCCAGTGGCCGTTCATACTGTGAGAAGTTAAAGGTTTTCCTTTGATAAACTAGACCAGCAGTGATTAATTACCTAGGAGTTAGAAGACTGTTGTGGATTCTATTCTAGGGGAAAAATACAAAAACCCTATAAAAAATAAACCATACTGCTTGGGTTCTTGAATTGTCCTGTGTTAATAACCCAGACGTATTCTTCAGTGTACTGAAGAATACGTTATGGCTCCTTTCACACATCACTTAGATTACTAAAGTAAATCTGTAATCGTGTATAGTCTATAGTGAGAGGTTTAGCAGTTCCCCATGAATATAATGATAACCCGAGATAAGCAAATCCATTTATTCATCATGGTTAACTAGAGCAACTTTATTGATTTACCGTAAGTTAAACTTCATATGCTATATAAGTAAACTTATAACACCCGAATACCCTCATCATTGTAATTTTTTTGATGTTATACGTATAAATACATAGGTAAGAGAAGAAATAAAAGCACAGTGCATACTGGGAGAAGTAAGAGCGGCTTGGCAGATGTGAAGGAGGTGCAGCTGTCAGCTGATAGGGTTGTCAACAAGCAGACCTCAGCATCATACGTTTCATCTTGTCCTCCCTTGTCCTGCAGCCTACCATAAGTTTTTCCTGCAGCTGTCTTCTCCGGCTGCTGCTGCTGAGACGACAGAAGGGAGAGAAACACTGAGGAATCCCTGTCAATGGCTGCGCCGGCATTTGACAAGCTGCCCCTGGAGAGTGCCTTGGAAGACTCCCCGCAGGTAAGTGACGCCCGTGTTAGTGCTTGCTGGGCCCTTCAGGGTAGGGTGTGCCTCCATGCTGGGTGTAAACTCTTTATCCGAGGCACTGGAGTTACCTTTAATTTGGATCAAACCTTATTATCTACCGTTTCCTAAGTACTATGACTCCCAGTTGAAGTAAGTTCCATTGTTTGACTTTATTGAATTATTCTAGATTAAATTTTATGGTATGTAATTTGGCTAAGGTTTGTGACCACTGTTAAGTGAAACTCTGGCGTTAGTTTACATTTTACAATACATTCAGTCTGTGTACATCATGGAGTAAGTATTTCTTTTACAAATTGTTGTTTTAGGGAATATTACCGAAAATAGTACATTTATTTTGGTCACACAGCACGTCTGAGCCAATCAAGGTCTAATATTGAACCATGTCACTTGCCTGGCCAAATACTACATACAAAGATGCAAGTCTACTAATAGTGGAGTAAGATTAAGTTATTTTAGTTGGGTTAGGTGGGTTTTATTAGGTTAGTGTATTTTTTTTTTTTTTTAGCATTTGCTCAACAAAATAATATCTCGGCTATAAAAGGAACTTAATATTGTAAAATTCAAACTATAATTACCGGCTGAAATCCATTGAGTAGTAGTCATCTACTTTTACCAAAATGTCAACCGATGCATAAAATGTAGATAAAATAATTCTTATCCCTACATGTTGCTCTTCCCATGAATATAATAAATGACTAGTTAGTTAACCCTTTGACTGTCGGAGACCCCTTTCTGAAACTGTCATTCTATGTCGGGAAATATTCGAAAAAAAAAAAAATTATTTTTTCTTACCAAAATGTTAGGATTATTTTGCTGATTGTTTTAAGCCTAAAAAAAATTTTTTGCCATCAGTACTTACCGAGATATGGAGGCGTAAAGTTGGCACAATTTGAGCTGCGTATGGCAACATCGGCGAATTCCGCTGACTCGGTAAACTTCTGTTTACTTCCATTCGTAGATTTCTTGTTTTTTTTCACTATTTTCTTTTTTTATGTAACTTATGTGGCCTGTGAGACCACAGTAAGGTGCAATGTATATATATACACTCGTTGTTTGCACCACAATAACTTCACAAACAATGGTATGTTTATATTGTTTACAAAACTTGTTTACACAAACAAACAACGACAAAAATGTTCATTACTATTGTTCTATAATATATATACATATGTACACTCACTGAACACTTTCCTAGAACTCCTGCAGCTTGTGGAACTCTTTGAAACATGGGTATAAGCACAGTGGTACTTTACACTCCTCACACATAAAACGAGTGTCTCTGCGTGTTTGTGGGCGTTTTGTGGAATGTTTACAGACAAAACACCTCTTCTGAGCATTTTTCTTGAGAGTAGTAGCAGGCACTTGTATAGGGTAGTGATCACCAGGCCTCATACGAGAGGGCATGTGTTGATAATTTCGTGGGCGCTGGTCTATTGCAGGTGTTGCTCCTTGGTACTTGAATATTATTTGTCTGATGACTGACAAACAAAATTCACCATATTTGGGTTTGTTGTTGGTCTTCAACTTGTACATGTTATAAGCATTCAGCATGGAAATGTCAAGAAGATGGAAAAAGAGTTTTATGTACCACTTATAACTTTTGCGTACACAATCAGCAAACCCAATCTGCATGTCACATTTGTCCACTAAGCGCATATTGAGGTTGTAGTCCATCACAGCTGCAGGTTTTAGAATGGGTTCATTGGTCTCTCATTCTGTCTTCCACTGTCTACCATTTCATGTCTGTGAACTGATGTCAACAATGTGACATCACGTTTGTCTTGCCACCGAAATGCCATGATATCATTGGCAGCAAACACCTGCACTTCACCTCTACGAGTGCCAGCGTCAAACCTAGGCATATGTTTACGATTTGCACGCACTGTGCCACACAAGTCTGTCATGTTCACTCGCAAGAAATCACTGAGTAAAGGGCTCGTGTACCAGTTATCAGTATATAATATATGCCCCTTACCAAGATATGGTTCCATCATTGTTCTAACCACATCACCAGAGATACCCAATAACTTTATGGTATCTCTCAATGTATTACTGCCAGTGTACACAATTAGATCCAGAACCAGACCACTTTTGCAATCACACAGTACAAATAACTTTATACCAAAGCGTTTCCTCTTGCTTGGTATATACTGCTTGAACGACAGTCTGCCTTTGAAAAAATCAAAGACTCATCAATAACAAGCTTCCTGAAGGGATAAAAATACATACAACACTTTTGTTTCAGGTACATGAACACATTCCTTATCTTATATAACCTGTCGTTTCTGTCAGGCCTGGTTTTATCAGAAAAGTGAAGCATACGCAACAGTATCAAAAACGATTCACTGGTATAATATCACTAAAACCTGGGGTTGAAATCAGGCGTTCTGTCGACCAGTATGTGGTGACAGTGTGCTTATAAACATGTGGCATAAGCATTATTGTGGCAAAGAACAGTACATCTCTGCCACAGTTGTGTCCTTCCACTGGTGTAGCCGTGAATTTGGTGAAAGAAATGTGTTTGCCATGGTGTACTCATAGTATGTGTTGCTTTCCTGACAATAATGTCCATCAGGGGTTCATCGAAGAATAACTGAAAGCATTCCAGTTCAGTAGCATTGTTCCCAAGTGTACACGATGGCCGTATTCCACTTTGTGCTTCATCAAAGTCATGGGGATTGGGAACAAAATTGTCACCTTGCTGCCAATCCCAGATGCGGTCTGCTGGTGCGTACTGGATATTGACAGGTGGTTGTGGTTGTGCAGGTTGTGGTTGTGCAGGTTGTGGCTGTGCAGGTTGTGGTTGTGCAGGTTGTGGTTGTGCAGGTTGTGGCTGTGCAGGTTGTGGTTGTGCAGGTTGTGGAAGTGTGGGGTGGTTGATGGTGGTTGTGCTGAGTTAGCAGCGTGGGTAGCAGCGTGGCCCGCTCGTGGTGGCACATGACTCATGCCACTGCCACACACCACTACCACCACCTGCCCCACGCACATTACGCATCCCCATTGTAACAATATCGTCATCTTCACTATCAATTCGTGGTGTAGGGCCAAGAGATGTACTCCGAGATTTACTCCTTTTCCTTGGAATAGCATATGGCACACTACCAGAACGCATGCTGCGTCGTACATACTGCCGCTTCACTGGAGAATAATCCCTCACTGTCGCCACTAAAGAACTGCTTTCAATAGCTTTGAAATCACTGTCATCATCACTTACACTGCTCACATCAGAGTCTTCTACACGGGGAAATAGTTTCCACTCTTCGTTCTCGTACAGGTGAACGTGAATGAGACGGCCCAGCACCAGAGGTGGAAGGCTGTGGGTCATCTGGGTTTTCATCACTAATTATGTTATCCTGGGCACTGCTTTCGGTCACACCCTTTGAAAACCATGGAATTCACTTTCACTGGCACTTCCATCGCTGTTAGAACTATCACTTGGGAAGAGAAGGCCTCCAATTGCCGGGAGTGAGGTACTTCTACCGCCAGGCATGGTGAACAAGGACTACAAACATGGCGCTCCCACAATGCACCACTGGGTCCCCGATTTTTTCATACTGCGCACACCACCACGCAGAACCATTCTCTCACATGTAGGCCTATCAGCTTTCTCCGCTTCATTTGAAGCCGCTAGAATTTAGGCGTATAAATACGTCCGAAACATTGGCTCGTAAGACGTAAATATACGTCCGAAACAGTCAAAGGGTTAA
>WNWK01013088.1:0-56778 GCA_009830355.1 Cherax destructor | reverse complement strand
CAAATGGAGAGAACTCTTCCACACAACAAATTACAGTCGGTGTCCCTCAAGGAAGTGTCCTGGGGCCACTCCTATTCCTCATTTACATAAACGACCTACCGAATGCATCACAACTACTCAAACCCATTTTGTTTGCAGATGACACAACATATGTCTTCTCTCACCCAAATCCAGTCATACTAGCCAACACAGTTAATGCCGAATTACAGAAAATATCAACATGGATGATGACAAATAAGCTTACTCTCAATACGGACAAGACCTACTTCATTCAGTTTGGAAACAAAGCTGCAAATGTTCCACTTAACATAACGCTAAATGGTTCACCCATCACAAGGCTCACAGAGGGAAAATTCCTAGGAATCCACCTTGACAGTAGTCTTAAATTCCAAACACACATATGTACAACAAATTTCCAAGAAAATCTCAAGGACAGTAGGTATATTATCTAAGATACGCTATTATGTGCCACAACCAGCTCTCATTGCACTATATCATTCTCTTATCTACCCTTATCTCACCTATGGAATCTGTGCATGGGGCTCAACAACATTAAATCCCCTTAGACCACTCATAACCCAGCAAAAGGCTGCAGTCAGGATGATAACAAATTCCCACTCTAGACAGCATACTCCACCTATATTCAGAACCTTAAAACTACTCACCATAAAAAAATATTCATACCTATTCATGTGCCTTCTACATACATAAAACTCTACATGCTAATATCAACCCTGCGCTCAGAATTCTCCTCAACAACTTTAATAGGTCCCACGAACATGACACAAGACACAGATCACTATTTGACATACCCCGAGTCCATACTAACCAATGTAAAAGTTCTATGCACATAAAGGGCCCAAGAATCTGGAATTCATTACCAGTAAATATTAAGTTAACCTTGTCGGAAAATCAATTCAAGACTCTTCTCAAAAATCACCTACTCACACTATACTAAATACTCATACTGTAACAAACTTTCAAACCCAATATTATTTTACTTAAAATAATCTCAATTTGATATGTTCATCCTCCTTAACACTTGTTGCAATTTCATATCATCATATTGTCATTTAAAATCTTGTAGTATCATCATTTTCTTAATTTGAAATAAAATATATAACTAGAAGAAACTCTATAAATTTTTCTAGTATTGTTATTATACTAGTATAGCATCAACATACTGTAACTTGAAATAAAATATACAACTAGATTAAACTCAACCAATTTCTCTTATATTGTCTTTAATAGTATGTATAACCATATTATATCCATATTATAAACTCAATCAATTTCTTTAGCATTAAGTACTTAATGAATAAGTCTTTAGAATAAACTGCCCCTAATGCCATGGCATGCCAGTGGCTCTCCTTGCATTACAGTTTTATAATTGTAACTACCAATAACATTGTACACATGTAACATGCATCGAAATAAAAATATTATTATTATTATTATTATTAAGACACAGTATAAGGGTTAAGGATGCCGCCAAGGAAAGACAAGGCTTGGGAGGAAGTAAATCATTGATATAATTGTCTGTAATGAAGTTTTCTTTTTTCCTAAAAAAAAGGGGGGGGGGAGGAAAGAGAAATAGCTCCATGGAGAAACAAAACGAGACTATATACTTCTCCCTTTGTGTCCAAGAAGCATGGTAGGTAGTGTTGATGCTGCATAGCTCCCATTCCTTATCATACTTTTCATGCTAGTAAACCAACAATCCAGGATAGCAACATCACATCCACCAAGTTACCTTGGTAAACAAACGAGAGGGTGACTGGAAACCTGCTGACAGGCATTCCCTCCTTGGCCAGAACCTCCCAGAACTGACAAGCAGCCTCCAAAGGTACACCTGTCACCTTCCGAATAGCCGAAACCACTCTCCTGGATTCTGGAAAGCAGCTCAACACATCCCTAAATAATCCAGATTCCACAGCAAACACCACCACCAAGGGTCTCAAGGAAAAGGGACAGACAGCAAACCCCTTTTCCTCAACCTAGAAGCTGCAATTTACAAGGGAAAATCCCCAAAGACTGAATGGTTAGGAAAGGAGGGAAAGGAAGAGAAGAAGAAGAGAAGAGGGTAGGAAGTGGGTAATTAGATTTGATCTGAGAAAGTAAACAAAAAGGTCCAATTCCTTGGATCAAGAGCTTCTTCATCACATCTAGGGACCCATCTTGAAGAGGAAAAAAATTGTTAAGTATACTATCTTAATATTTTGAGGGAACACTGCCCCCTTACCTGGTCTCAGACCAGTCATCCCAAATTGTAAAGAAAATATTACAGAAGAAATATTGTATTGAGAAACACAGTAAATTAAGGATAAATAAATAAATAACATATGCAAGTAGATGTTTGAAAGATTTACCTCACAGTTCACATGTTCGTAAGACATAAAACAATCTTTCTAGAACCTAGAATATTTAGCAATAAATACAGAAATGGTTTCCTCTATTACTAACAAGATTTAACAACTTTAAAACTATGGTCAGAAATTATGCCTTGTGAGGTGAACATGAAACTGAATCAAAGAATAGTCTCATCAAATAATATAATATCAACTAAAAGGGATACATGCACTTGCCCTGCTATTATACCCTATATAAGACAGTTTTACCTTAATGTGTTGCAACAATTTTTGCACTCAAATTTTACAACTGGGTATTGGCTTTATCATCATTCAGTGGGAATGATTTTCAGGGATGATACACCCCTAGTCAATCATCCTACAATGCAGTTTATAGTTAACATGTTATAGTAACCCTGCCTCGGTGGGAGACGGCCGACTTGTTAAAAAAAAAAAAAAAATGTTTGACTCTAGAATTCAATGCAGAAAACCAATACTAATTACTTTCCTCTCTAAGGAAATCTGTATCACATACAGAGGCATGATTCTGCAGTCCGAGGAGGACTCACCAATCTAAAATCTTTCCACTTCCCAGTTCACAAATTTTAAATACTATACAGTAGGGCCCCGCTTTATTGTGTTTCGCCTTACGGTGTTCCACTAAAATGGACATTTTAAATTATGACCATAACTTGCTATATGGCTCCTCCCACCTGACTCTAATACGGTCAACACATGCCGGAGTATTTACATCTGTGAACTCCACGTCTCTCCATTATGTCTGGAAACTTTCCAGAATTTTAAGTGTTTTAATGTTATTGCGCATTTTATATGTACTTACATGTACAGTGGACCCCTGAGGTTCGGTCGGTCTGAGTATCGGTCAGTTCGAGTTTCAATTGCTCTTTTCGGTCCAATTGTTCCCCGCCAACCGGTCATTTCCCCGACTATCGGTCTGGGTACCAGACCTGTCCACCTGCCCGCGCTTGCGTGCCTCGCTGCACAGGCGTCGTGAGCCCAGTCTAGCTTTGTTTACCATTGAGAGAACATTACTCAGCGCGCTCATTCAAACATTTCACAATAAATTTATTGTGTTTATTGCTGGTTTAGTGATTGTCACTGTGAAATAAGTCACCATGGGTCCAAAGAAGCTTCCTAGTGGCAACCCTGTGGTAAAGAAAGTGAGGAACACCATCGAACTGAAGGAGATAGTAGAAAAATATGAGAGTGGCTTACGTGTGAGTGAGCTTGTCAGGATGTACAACAAAAACCAATCTACTATCACCTCTATCCTGGCAAAGAAAAAAGAAATCAAGGAAGCTAATGTTGCAAAAGGTGTTGACATGTTTGCCAAAAACAGACCACAAACAGTGGATGAGGTTGAGAAATTGTTGGCGGTGTGGATCAATGAAAAACAGATAGCGGGTGATAGTATTTCCATGGCGATAATTTGTGAAAAGGCAAGGCAGTTGCACGCAGATCTTGTCAAGACAATGCCTGGAACCAGTGCTGATGCGAGTGATTTTAAAGCCAGCAAAGGCTGGTTTGACAGATTTAGGAAATGTAGTGGCATACACAATGTTGTAAGGCATGGTGAGGCAGCCAGTTCAGACAAATGTGCTGCTGAAAAGTTTGTTGAGTGAATTTAAGGGGTTCATAGACACTGAAAAATTCGAACCCCAACAAGTGCTTAATTGTGATGAAACAGGCCTGTTTTGGAAGAAAATGCCAAACAGGACCTACCCTACATTACTCAGGAGGAAATGGCACTGCCAGGACACAAGCCTATGAAAGACAGGCTAACTCTCATGTTGTGTAGTAATGCTAGTGGCGATTTTAAAGTGAAGCCTTTACTGGTTTATCACTCTGAAAATCCCAGAGTGTTCAAGAAACACAATGTCACCAAGAGTAAATTGTGTGTTTTGGAAGGCTAACACCAAGGCTTGGGTCACGAAGGCAATTTTCCTGGAATGGCTCACTGGAGTGTTTGGCCCCAGTGTGAAGAAATACCTCCTGGAACAGAAATTGCCACTCAAGTGCCTCCTGCTACTGGACAATGCTCCTGCTCATCCTCACAACTTGGAAGACTATTTGTCTGAGGACTTCAGTTTTATAAAAGTGAAGTTCTTGCCTCCTAACACCACTCCTCTCCTCCAGCCCATGGACCAGCAGGTCATTTCTAACTTCAAGAAACTGTACACAAAAGCAGTGTTTCAAAAGTGCTTTGAAGTGACCTCGGACACTGAGTTGACCATAAGAGAGTTCTGGAAAGATCACTTCAGTATCCTCCATAGCATAGGCCTTATAGGTAAGGCTTGGGAGGGAGTGACTTCCAGGGCTTTGAACTCTGCTTGGAGACCAGTGGCCGGATTGTGTTGAAAAGAGGGATTTTGAAGGATTTGAGGCTGACCCTGACCCTGTGCCTGTTGTGGAAGATATTGTGGCATTGGGCAAGTCCCTGGGGTTGGAAGTGAGTGGTGAGGATGTGGAAGAGTTGGTGGAGGACCACAGGGTAGACCTAACCACTGAAGAGCTGCAAGAGCTTCATCTGGAACAGCATCAGACGACAGTAGAGGAAATTGATTCACAGGAGGAGGATGGACAGGGTGAGGTAGTAACTTCTTCAGAGATTAAGGAAATTTGTTCTATGTGGACTAAGGTGCAGACATTTGTTGAAAAACACCACCCTGAGCAAGCTCAAACAAGCCATATCTGCAACATGTTCAGTGACAAAACCTTGTCCCACTTCAGGAAAATGTTAAAGAGGCACCAGAAACAGAGCACTCTTGACAGTTATTTTTCTAGACAGGGGTCTAGTGACTCTCAAGCTGGTCCTAGTGGGATTAAAAGACAAAGAAGGGAAGTAACCCCAGAGAGGGACTAGTTACCTGAAGTCCTTATGGAGGGGGATTCCCCTTCCAAACACTAAGCCCCCCCTGTCCTCCTCCCTATCTTCCAGATGCCAGCAAGTGTCTTCAATAAAGGTAAGTAAATGTTATTTTAAATGTTTAATTATAAATTTAATACTTTATATATATTTATAATTGTTTTGTGTATGTAAAACTATAGTTAATCTTTACAAAATTAATTTTTTGTGAATATTTTTTGGGTGTCTGGAACGGATTAATTGTACAGTGGTACCTCGACTTACGATGGTCCCCAAACTCACCCTTTTATGTAAGTTTATTTTTTTAAATGCTTTTGTAAGTGTAATTTCGGGGGTCTAAAAGGACTAGTCTATTTTAAATCATTCCTTAAGGGGATAAATTCGTTTGGTAATGGCACTTGAACAGCATTCTGGAATGAAAAAATATCGTAAGTCGAGGTACCACTGTATTTACATTATTTCTTATGGGAAATAAAGGTTCGACTTTCGAACAGTTCAAGTTAAGGTCTAGCTCCTGGAACGGATTATGACCGAACCTCGGGGTCCACTGTACCTGTATCTAAATAAATTTACACACTGTGCTGCTGTGCAAGTACACATTAAAATCACTAAGAGTGTCTACCTACCTGGAGGGCATTCTGGGGATCGACGTCCCCGCGGCCCGGTCTATGACCAGGACTCCCAGTGGATCAGGGCCTGATCAACGAGGCTGTTACTGCTGGCTGAACGTAGTCGAACGTACGAACCACAGCCCTGCTAATCTGGCACTGACTTCAGGTATCTGTCCAGCTCCCTCTTGAAGGCCACCAGACGTCTACTGGTAATGCCCCTAATGGCTGATGGGAGGCTGTTGAACAGTCTTGGGCCCCGGACACTTACTGTGTTTTCTCTTAGTGTACCAGTGGCACCCATACTTTTCACTGGGGGTACGTTGCACCGTCTGCCAAGTCTTTTGCTTTTGTATGGAGTGATTTCTGTGTGCATATTAGGGACCAGTCCCTCCAGAATCTTCCATGTCTAGATTATGATATATCTCTCTCGCCTGCACTCCAGTGAATATAAGTATAATGCTTCCAGGCGTTCCCAGTAGTTAAGGTGTTTGATGGAACTTATACGTGCTGTAAAGGTTCTCTGTACATTCTCTAGATCTGCAATTTCACCTGGCTTGAATGGGGATGTTAATGTACAGCAGTATTCTAGCCTAGCCTCTAGTCTTGACACCATGTTAATAATAATAATACTAATAGTACAGTGGAACCTCGACTTACGAGTTTAATCCATTCCGTGACCCAGCTCGTAACTCAATTTGTCCTTATATCAAATAAATTTTCCTTATTTAAATTAATTGAAATGCCATTAATCTGTTCCAGTGGAATTCCTGCTCTCGGGAGGCAGGACAAAAATACTTCAATATGGCGCTAATATCAACTCTACGGCTTATTTATCTATCACAATTTATCTAATATGACATAATAAACAATATAAATAACATAGAAACATGATATGTACTCTAGAATGAATAAAAAGGCCATAATATGGCGAGTGGCAGCGGCGGCGTCCATTCCCTCTCCAGTTCTGACTATATCTTCCCATGCTCTTATTATAAGAGAAAACGGAGTGTTTGTGAGGGTAACTGCACTAGTTTCATAATTAAGAAATATTATATAAAAATATAATAGAGAATGTAAAGAAATAAAGTGGTTTTATAAAGTGTACGTACACTGGCGGAGGTGGATGGAGGCGGAGGTGGAAAGTGGAGGTGGAGAGTGGAAGATAGGCTACTTGCTACTAGCTGCACTGCCACCCACACACCTCGATTGTTTATCTATGATTTCATGCTGTAATTCCATGGACATCATCCTCTTTTTCTTCTCAGCTCTGTCCCTTGCACTTACTTTCTTAGGACCCATGGTTAGAAAAAAGAAATTTGGCAATAATAACACGTGAAATGCTTTCACGGCCAACATAAACACATGCACAGCTCAGCTGATGTTCTGGCGTTGGCTGTGCCACCTAGTGGCAATGTTCTGAAACTCGCTCATTATTATTATTATTATTTTTTTATTAACACATCGGCCGATTCCCACCAAGGCAGGGTGGCCCGAAAAAAAAAAACTTTCATCATCATTCACTACATCACTGTCTTGCCAGAGTTGTGCTTTACACTACAGTTATAAAACAGCAACATTAACACCCCTCCTTCAGAGTGCAGACACTGTACTTCCCATCTCCAGGACTCAAGTCCGGCCTGCTGGTTTCCCTGAATCCCTTCATAATTGTTACTTTGCTCACACTCCAACAGCACGTCAAGTATTAAAAACCATTTGTCTCCATTCACTCCTATTAAATACGCTCACGCACGCTTGCTGAAAATCCAAGCCCCTCGCACACAAAACCTCCTTTACCCCCTCCCTCCAACCTTTCCTAGGCCGACCCCTACCCCGCCTTCCCTCCACTACAGATTTATACACTCTCGAAGTCATTCTGTTTCATTCCATTCTCTCTACATGTCCAAACCACCTCAACAACCCCTCCTCAGCCCTCTGGATAACAGTTTTGGTAATCCCGCACCTCCTCCTAATTTCCAAACTTCGAATTCTCTGCATTATATTCACACCACACATTGACCTCAGACATGACATCTCCACTGCCTCCAGCCTTCTCCTCGTTGCAATATTCATCACCCATGCTTCACACCCATATAAGAGTGTTGGTATAACTATACTCTCATACATAATAATTGGACAAAGTTCTTTGTCTCCACAGACTCCGAAGTGCACCACTCACCCTTTTCCCCTCATCAATTCTATGATTCACCTTGTGGCCGGGTCACCATTTGGAGAAGACCCGGGCCGGACATACCGGCGAACCTACAAGAAGTATGATTCACCTCATCCTTCATAGACCCATCTGCTGACATGTCCACTCTTAAATATCTGAATACATTCACCTCCTCCATACTCTCTTCCTCCAATCTAATATCCAATCTTTCGTCACCTAATCTTTTTGTTATCCTCATAACCTTACTCTTTCCTATATTCACTTTCAATTTTCTTCTTTTACATACCCTACCAAATTCATCCACCAACCTCTGCAACTTCTCTTCAGAATCTTCCAAAAGCACAGTGTCATCAACAAAAAGCAACTGTGGATCAATGAAAAACAGATAACGGGTGATAGTGTTTCCACGGCGATAATTTGTGAAAAGGCAAGGCAGTTGCATGCAGATCTTGTCAAGATAATGCCTGGAACCAGTGCTGATGCGAATGATTTTAAAGCCAGCAAAGGCTGGTTTGAGATATTTAAGAAACGTAGTGGCATACACAGTGTTGTGAGGCATGGTGAGGCAGGCAGTTCAGACAAACGTGCAGCTGAAAAATTTGTGCAGGAATTCAAGGGGTTCGCAGACACTGAAAAATTCGAACCCCAACAAGTGTTTAATTGTGATGAAACAGGCCTCTTTTGGAATGATGTGCAGACATTTGTTGAAAAACACCACCCTGAGCAAGCTCAAACAAGCCACATCTGCAACTTGTTCAATGACAAAACCTTGTCCCACTTCAGGAAAATGTTAAAGAGGCGCCAGAAACACAGCACTCTTGAGAGTTATTTTTCTAGACAGGGGTCTAGTGACTCGAGCTGGTCCTAGTGGGATTAAAAGACAAAGAAGGGAAGTAACCCTAGAGAGGAACTTGTTACCTGAAGTCCTTATGGAGGGGGATTCTCCTTCCAAACACTAACCCCTCCCCCTGTCCTCCTCCCTATCTTCCAGATGCCAGCAACTCTCTTCAATAAAGGTAAGTAAATGTTATTTTAAATGTTTAATTATAAATTTATTACTTTATATATGTAATTATAATTGTTTTGTTTATGTAAAACTATAGTTAATCTTCACAAAATTAATATTTTGTGAATATTTTTGGGTGTCTGGAACAGATTTTTTTTGTTTTGTTTTTTGTTTTTCAACAAGTCGGCCATCTCCCACTGAAGCAGGGTGACCCAAAAGAAAAAAAATCCCCAAAAAGAAAATACTTTCATCATCATTCAACACTTTCACCACACTCATACATAATCACTGTCTTTGCAGAGGTGCTCAGATATGACAGCTGAGAATAAGTCCCTCCCAGCTGTCACTATCCCAGACCCCTCCTTTAAAGTGCAGGCATTGTACTTCCCATTTCCAGGACTCAAGTCCAACTAAATCAATTAACTGGTTTCCCTGAATCCCTTCACAAAATGTTACCCTGCTCACACTCCAACAGCTCGTCAGGTCCCAAAAACCATTCGTCTCCATTCACTCCTATCTAACACGCTCAACACATGCTTGCTGGAAGTCCAAGCCCCTCGCCCACAAAACCTCCTTTACCCCCTCCCTCCAACCTTTTCGAGGACGACCCCTACCCCGCCTTCCTTTCCCTACAGACTTATACGCTCTCCAAGTCATTCTACTTTGATCCATTCTCTCTAAATGACCAAACCACCTCAACAACCCCTCTGACAAATACTTTTAGTAACTCCACACCTCCTAATTTCCACACTCCGAATTTTCTGCATAATATTTACACCACACATTGCCCTTAGACATGACATCTCCACTGTCTCCAGCCGCCTCCTCGCTGCAGCATTTACAACCCATGCTTCACACCCATATAAGAGTGTTGGTACCACTATACTTTCGTACATTCCCTTCTTTGGCTCCATGGATAACGTTCTGTCTCCACAGATACCTCAACGCACCACTCACCTTTTTTCCTTCATCAATTCTATGGTTAACCTCATCCTTCATAAACCCATCCGCTGACACGTCAACTCCCAAATATCCGAAAACATTTACTTCTTCCATAATCCCTCTCTCCAATGTGATATCCAATTTTTCTCTATTTAAATCGTTTGATACCCTCATCACCTTACTCTTATCTATGTTCACTTTCAACTTTCTACCTTTACACACCCTCCCAAACTCGTCCACTAGCCTTTGCAACTTTTCTTTAGAATCTCCCATAAGCACAGTATCATCAGCAAAAAGTAACTGTGTCAACTCCCATTTTGCATTTAATTCCCCATAATTTAATTCCACCCCTCTCCCCAACACCCTAGCATTTACTTCTTTTACAACCCCATCTATAAATATATTAAACAACTATGGTGACATCACACATCCCTGTCTAAGACCTACTTTTACTGGGAAGTAATCTCCCTCTCTCCTACACACCCTAACCTGAGCCTCACTATCCTCATAAAAACTCTTTACAGCCTTCAGTAACTTACTACCTATTCCATACACTTGCAACATTTGCCACATTGCTCCCCTATCCACTCTATCATATGCCTTTTCTAAATCCATAAATGCAATGAAAACTTCTCTACCTTTATCTAAATACTGTTCACATATATGCTTCACTGTAAACACTTGATCTATACATCTCCTACCCACTCTAAAGCCTCCTTGCTAATCTGCAATCCTACTCTCTGTCTTGCCTCTAATTCTTTCAATAATAACCCTGACATACACTTTACCTGGTATACTCAATAAACTTATTCCCCTATAGTTCTTACAATCACTTTTATCCCCCTTCCCTTTATATAAAGGAACTATACATGCTCTCTGCCAATCCCTAGGTACCTTCCCCTCTTTCATACATTTATTAAACAAAAATACCAACCACTCCAACACTATATCCCCCCCTGTTTTTAACATTTCTGTCATGATCCCGTCAGTTCCAGCTGCTTTACCCCCTTTCATTCTACGTAATTGTATTTACATTATTTCTTATGGGAAATAAGGTTTCAACTTTCGAACAATTCGAGTTAAGGTCTAGCTCCTGGAACGGATTATGACCGAAAG
The DNA here is from genome assembly GCA_009830355.1 of Cherax destructor. Lineage (NCBI taxonomy): Eukaryota > Metazoa > Arthropoda > Malacostraca > Decapoda > Parastacidae > Cherax > Cherax destructor. The sequence continues at coordinate 45,698 of WNWK01013088.1, read as the reverse complement.
TCGAGGGACCACTATAGTTGTTAGAAATGATTAAACTCAGTGAACAAGGTATGTTGATGGCAATAATAATAATAATAATAATATCGCTCTGGGGCACTTTAAATATCATATACAGTGGATCCCCGAGTAACGTAAAAACTTCATCCCAGTAGCCTGCTCAAGTGCCATTACCGAACGAATTTATTCCCTTAAGGAATAATGTCACGTACGTTAGTCTATTTCAGACCCCCAAAAATACACTTCCAAGCACTTACAATATTTTTATTTTTATTAACACATCGCGATTCCCCCAAGGCAGGGTGGCCCAAAAACTTTCATCATCATTCACTCCATCACTGTCTTACAATATTATACTTACATAATTGTACGATTTCCAGGGTGTTCGTTACTCGGGGGTCCACTGTACAGTGGACCCCCAAAAATCAAACATTCTTCATTCCAGAATGCTGTTCAAGTGCTGTTACCAAACGAATTTATTCCCATAAGGAATGATGTAAATTAGATTAGTCCGTTTCAGACCCCAAAAATACACCTATAAAAGCACTTACAATAATAAACTTACACAAAAGGGCGAGTTGGGAGTGTTTGATTTCCGAGGGTCCACTGTATTACGTTTAGGTGTGGTAGCCAAGCGGCTACACCTACCGGGCTACTTACACCAGACTTCCTACAAATAAATACTACTCACCTCTCACCCTACATTAAGACTATACATATTTTAACCCTTAAACTGTCCAAACGTAGATCTATGTTTGTACCGCTAGCGCTCCAAACGTAGATCTACGTTTTATTTTTCCTGCCTCCAAATTTGGCATGATTGGCCTGAGATGCCTGGTCAGTATAGAATGGGTCTTTACACTCGGTGAGCGCAGTATTAAAAAATCTGGGACCACTTAGTACCTTGTGGGAGCACCAGTTCAATTGAGTGCCAGCTGGAGCAAATAGCGAGGCAAACACCAGGGATTCACTGATGTCATGTCATATTAGAGGAAAGTGATGGATGTGGCCACAAGTGGTCGAGGAAATATAAAAAAACTCAATAATAACCCATGTGTAACATTTATGCAACATCCTTTCATTTTTTATACCACTGGTAGTGTCATCCTGCCAGAATGTCCTATAACCTATGCCCTAAGTAAAGAGAAATGATTCTGTAACGTGTGTAATAATTATTCAGCAGACTGGCTGGGTTGGCAAAGTCCACGTCACTATCATCACAATTACTTAAGTCCGAGGTCTGGCCACGCAAAAATATTAGTTTTCTCTTGTGATGAGATACAATCGAACGTGATTGAGACACACCAGCACCCGAGGTGGAAGGTTGAGGGTCGTCAGGATTTTCCGCACTATTTTTGATATCCTGATTATTGCTTTCGGTCACAAATTGATCAAAACCATAGAATTCCTCTTCAGTTCCACTTCCATCAGTGTCAGAACTATCAGTTAGAAGAGGAGAGTCCCAATTCGCCTCAGAGTGAGAGCTGCCTTGCCGCAAGGCATGGTGAACAAAGTTTACTGAAGCGTCGTTCCCACAATGCCATGCGGGCGCCCAGATTTTTTGTTTACTGCGCACACTCACCACGCAGACCCATTCTCTTAGATGTAGGCCTACCAGCCTTTTCGCGCTAAATTTGAATTTTGGCGTAGTACTACGGTTTGGACCCTGACTTCAAAGCCGTATAACTACAGCATGGACCCTGAAAGGGTTTAGGTAAGTAATGAATGTACTCTGTATGTATTTTACATTTAATTTTTTTAATTCCTAGTTCTACTGTTAGCTCAACCCTTTCAGGGTTTCGGCCGTACTAGTGCAGCTTACGCGCCAGGGTTTTCGTCATACTAGTACGCCTAAATTCTAGCACCCTCAAATCAAGTGGAAACAGGCTGGTAGGCCTAGATGTGAGAGAATGGGTCTGTGCGGTCAGTGTGCGCAGTATAAAAAAAATCCTGCACCACACAGTGCATAATGAGGAAAAAAACTCTGACCGTGTTTTTGGTTTAACCCTTTGACTGTTTCGGACGTATATATACGTCTTACGAGCCAATGTTTCGGACGTATTTATACGCCTAAATTCTAGCGGCCTCAAATCAAGCAGGAGAAAGCTGGTAGGCCCACATGTGAGAGAATGGGTCTGTGTGGTCAGTGTGCGCAGTATAAAAAAAATCCTGTACATAATGAGAAAAAAAAAACTGTCCGTGTTTTTGAATTAAAACACCGTCTTTGAGGTGTATTTTCGTATAGTATTTATGGTTGTATTCTCTTTTTCATGGTCTCATTTGATAGAATGGAAAACATGTTACAGGAATAGAGATGATTTTGATTAGTTTCATGATGTAAACGATCTTGAAATTGAGCTCAAAGTAGCGGAAATGTTCGATTTTTGCCAATGTTCAAAAGTAAACAAATCACACCATGCGTCCAATACACATCAACTGGTGAGTCTAATATTCTTTCACAAGTGCACAGATATTATTTATACAGTTTTTACAATAATGCAATAGTCTGCATAACAATAAATCTTCTATTTTTGTGTGAATAAAAATCAAAATAGAAAGCAAGAGTAATGTAAGAGGGGCCTAAAGACATGACTAATGAACAGATAACATCTTATTTTAGTGCTAGGGATGTCTGCATTGTTTATTCTGGACCCTATTTTGAAATTGATATCTTTTTTATTTTGCATGAAATTGGCGAAATTGCCATTTTCTGACCACTTTATTGGGTAGTTGAAATCAGTAAATTGGTGATTTCTTGTACTCAATCGATAGAACAAATGGAGTTTTAAAGAAATAGCTATGAGTTTGGTCGACTGTCCCAATGGAACTGGCCTAAAATAGGGCTCAAAGTCGGCGAAATCGCCGATGTGTATATATCACTGACATCGCTAACTTTGCGAGAGCGTAATTCCGTAGGTTTTCAATCAAATTTCATACTTTTGGTGTCATTACAATCGGGAAAAGATTCTCTATCATTTCATAAGAAAAAATTAATTTATTTTTTTTTCCAAAATTTTCCGACATAGGATGACAGTTTCAGAATGGGGCCTCCGACAGTCAAAGGGTTAAAACAACAAATTTGCAGCCTATTTTCGTATAGTATTTATGCTTGTATTCTCGTTTTCTTAGTCTCATTTGATAGCATGGATGATATATTACAGAAACAGAGATAATTTTTACTGGTTTCACAATGACAAGTACCTTGAAACTGAGCGCAAAGTAGCGAAAATGTTCGATTTTTGCCGATGTTCAAGAGTAAACAAATCACGCCATGTGTCCAATACACATCAACTGGGTAGTCTAATATTCTTGCACAAGTACACTGATATTATTTATACCCTTTTTACAATGATGCAGTTGTATACATAACAGTAAATCTTCTATTTTTTGAGAATAAAAATTCAAATTGGAAAGCAAGAGTAATGTAAGAGGGGCCTGGAGACATGACTAATGAACAGATAAAATGTTATTTGAGTGCCAGGAATGTCTGTCTCATTTATTCTGGATCCTATTTTGAAATTGGCATCTTTTGAAATTTGTGTGAAATTGGCCAAATTGCCAATTTCTGACCACCTTATTGGGTAGTTGAAATCGGTAAATTGGTGGTTTCTTATACTAAGTTGATAGAACAAATGGAATTCTTGCGAAATAGCCATAATTTTAGTAGACTGAAACATTGGAATTTGCCGAAAATAGGACTCAAAGTGGGCGAAATCGGCGATGCATAAATGTCCTCGATACCGCTAACTTCGCGAGAGCATAATTCCATTAGTTTTCCATCAAATTTCATAATTTTGGTGGCGTTATGATCAGAAAAAGATTCTCTATCATTTCATAAGAAATATTTTTTTTTTCCGAAAAATTTGCAACCCTGAGAACGAGTTTGGGAGAGGGCCTTGCAACCCTGAAAAGGTTAATACAGTGGACCCCCGGTTTTCGTACTGCTCCAAACTCGAACAATTATGTAAGTGTATTTTTGTAAGTGCTTTTGTAAGTGTATTTTTGGGGGTCTTAAAGGATTAATCTAATTTACATTATTCCTTATGGGAACAAATTCGTTCGGTAATGGCACTTGAACAGCATTCTGGAACGAATTAATGACAAAATCCGGGGGTCCACTGTATATGTTAATGTAAACTTGTTATCTGGCATTTGTATGCATTTATAAGTGGAACAAAATGGCATTCTGCTTTCCAGCGGTAGCCTGGAACCTAACCTGCCATATAAGTGGGGCCCTACTGTATGTGTGAATGTTTCTTGATCGAGACAATTTTCTGCAATGTAGCCATATGCTTACTTTACTCCACTCTCATAATAATGTTAGTAATTTTTCTTTATCTAACTCAAAATTAAAGCAAGCAAGGCACTTTAATAATGATGTAATTTCTCTTTGGGATAAGTTGCTAAATGTTTTGCTTTATCAACTTTATATTTTCATACTGAACAGTGATGTGGTTTATCACTGTTTTCATAATTACAAATTACAATTATGAAAACAGTTTAAATTGGTTGGTTTTGCAGAACTTCTCATAATGTTTTCTTAGTGTGCAGTTATGTGAGAAGTGTTTCAAACACACATTACACTGAAATGGTTTCTCTCCTGTATGACCTCTCATGTGTGTAATAAGATTGGCTCTTCGTGAAAAGCATTTTGTACACACTTTGCACTGAAATCTCTTCCAACCTGTATGAACTACAGTGTGTGTCACTAAAGAAGATATATCTGTAAAGACTAGCTTACACTCCACACATACATGCTCTTTTAATTCTGCATGAGCTGACCTATAATGCCTTGCCCAGTGATTTTTCCGGGCATAACCTTTGTCACACACTGAACACTGATAGTAGTGTGATTTTTCTCCTGTACAGATATCTTTAACATGTACCATTTGATGCAAGACATCTGAAAAGTCTTCCACTGACTTATGTGATTTGTTTTTTTGATGAGAACTCAAATGTGTTGCTAAATCTTTTTTGGTTTTAAAATTTTCCATACACTCAGGACATTGATAAACAACTGTTAAATGACCAACTCTCATATGTGATCTTAAATTTATTGGCTCTTTGAAGACTTTTAGGCATATTGAACACTGGTAAGGCTTCTCTCTAGTATGGACTTTCATGTGTTTTCCAAGAACAGATTTGCTTGAAAAGATTCTTGAACATTCTGAACACTTATATTTCTCCACTTTGTGAGCTCTCGCAGATGTTTCCAAAGATTTTCCTGAAGTGTTTGGCACAGCATTACTCATAATTTTGGAATGAGTTAAGTTTCTATCAATTACTTTTGTTTTTTTTTCACATTTTTAGAATGCTTTCAACACCTAGGTAACCACTTTCCTTACTCAACACATTATAATTATGAAAAATACATTCAAGAAAGTGAATTAGGATTTTTTCTTTGATGATTCATGTGTTGTACCAAAGCAAACATGAATGAAGATAATAAGTATAAAAAAATAATTAGGAGATGCAACACACCCAGCGCAAATACAATACAAAAAAAAAGGAACAAGAATTACTCAAGTGTTAAAAACATTAATGTGCTGGTGAGCATCCTGGGGTGTTAATATTGCTGGTGATATACATACACGTATAATATATTATCTTTCACAGAGGCTGTTGAGGGTGTGTTGTGAAGCAGTCAGCTTGTTGGAGACAGCTTAAAGACAAGTATTCCACTTCTACAACATAAAAGACACCAGTGCACCAGAGACTGTGCTAACAGCTGTATGTGAACAATTTATTTTTGTACAGTGTTCCTGCAGCTTACACCAGCTTACTGACAGTGGGAGTTTATGCTTGGTGCTGAACCCAAGTGTTGAAAATGAGTGTTGCAGCTGCAAGTCTACCACTGTTGGTGTCAAGATGAGTCTGGAAAAGATGAGTTAGTGATTAGGAATTTCACTGAGAATAAGATGAAGCAATGAGTTTTTCCTCCAACATTATGTTAAGAACTTTAGCTAAGAGTCTGTTGAATAATTTTACAAATAATTCATCTTCTGAAGAGTAAACAAATTATTACAAACAAAACAAACTTTTATTTCCATTTGATAAAGTAAACCCTCAATGAAAGAGACCTCTATAAAGTGAAAATCAGCAAGAATGGACAAAAAATCTGGCAGAACAAAGGCTCAACTAGTACATTTAATGGGTTGTTCAATTAAAATAGCCATGGAGCAGACCAACTCCACTTAATCACAAATTTGTCCAGTCTGGGCTTCATCCTGGATACATCTATTTTCACTGTTCCTGGGCAGCTGGACCAGTGACTCAGCCCATGTCAGTTTGTTACTGTCTGCATGCACACTCACATACCACTGTCATTTCGACTCCAACTGCCCCTTGATTTACATTGTTCTTAATCATTTTATTAAAGTACCCTATATAGTTATTAACGGTACTATGTTCCACAATCAGCTTTCCTTGCACTGTATCATTCACTCATCTACCCTTATCTCACCTATGGAATTTGTGCTGGGGATCAACAACATTCAATCACCTAAGACCACTAATAACCCAGCAAAAGGCTGCAGTCAGAATTATAACAATTCCCACTCTAGACAGCATACTCCACCAATATTCAAAAGCCTAAAACTACTCACCATAAAGAACATTCACACTTATTCTTGTGCCTACTACATACATAGAACTCTACACTCTAATATAAGCCCTCCGCTCCGCTTGTGGAAGTGTATTTTTGGGGGTCTGAAATAGACTAACCTACGTGACATTATTCCTTAAGGGAGTAAATTCGTTCGGTAATGGCACTTGAGCAGGCTTCTGGAATGAATTATGCTTGTTACTCGGGGATGCACTGTACTGTAAATACAATTAATCCGTTCCAGACACCCAAAAATATTCACAAAAAAAATACATTTTTTAAAGATTAACTATAGTTTTACATACACAAAACACATAATACCAACACATAATAACAACATATAATAAATAAATACGTACAAGGGATGCCCGGAAATTGAATATTCTTCATTCCAGAATGCTGTTCAAGTGCTGTTACCAAACAAATTTATTCCCATAATGAATGATGTAAATTAGATTAGTCCGTTTCAGACCCCCATAAATATACCTATAAAAGCACTTACAATAATAAACTTACATAAAAGGGCGAATTGGGAGTGTTCGATTTCGGAGGGTCCACTGTATTTAAAATAACATTTACTTACCTTTATTGAAGAGACTTGCTGGCATCTGGAAGATAGGGAGGAGACGGGGAGGGAGCACTCATTGTTTGGAAGGGGAATTCCCCTAAAAAAGGACTTCAGGTAACAAGTCCCTCTTTGGGGTTACTTCCCTTCTTTGTCTTTTAATGCCACTAGGACCAGCTTGACAGTCACTAGACCCCTGTCGCACAAAATAACTGTCAAGAGTGCTCCGTTTCTGGCGCCTCTTTAACATGTTCCTGAAGTGCAATATGGCTCTGTCACTGAACTTGTTGCAGAGATGGCTTACTTCAGCTTGCTCAGGGTGAAATTGTTCAACGAAACTTTGTACCTCATTCCACTTTGAACAAATTTCCTTAATCCGTGAAGAAGACACCTCCAGTCTATCTTCCTCCCCCTGTGAATCTATTTCCTCTACTCTGGTCCGATACTGTTCCAGATGAAGCTCTTGCAGCTCTTCAGTGGTTAGCTCTTCCCTGTGGTCTTCCACCAACTCTTCCACATCCTCGCCACTCACCTCCAACCCCAGGGACTTGTCCAATGTCACAATACCTTCCACAACAGGCACAGGGTCGTGTTGGACACACCCCAGCCACAATTGTCTCCAAGCATTGTTCAAAGTCCTGGAAGTCACTCCCTTCCAAGCCTTACCTATAAGGCCTATGCAATGGAGGATACTGAAGTGATCTTTCCAGAACTCTCTTAGGGTCAACTCAGTGTCCGAGGTCACTTCAAAGCACTTTTGAAACACTGCTTTTGTGTAGAGTTTTCTGAAGTTAGAAATGAATGCTGGTCCATGGGCTGGATGAGAGGAGTGGTGTTAGGAGGCAAGAACTTCACTGTGATGAACCTGAACTCATCAGACAAAAAGTCTGCCAAGTTGTGAGGATGAGCAAGAGCCTTGTCCAGTACCAGGAGGCACTTGAGTCCCAATTTCTTTTCCTGTAGGTATTTTTTCACACTGGGGCCAAACACTTCATTGTACCATTCCAGGAAAATTTGCTTCATGACCCATGCCTTAGTGTTAGCCTTCCAAAACACACAATTTACTCTTGGTGACATTGTGTTTCTTGAACAGTCTGGGATTTTCAGAGTGATACACAAGTAAAGGCTTCACTTTAAAATCCCCACTAGCATTACTACACAACATGAGAGTTAGGCTGTCTTTCATAGGCTTGTGTCCTGGCAGTGCCTTTCCCTCCTGAGTAATGTAGGTCCTGTTTGGCATTTTCTTCCAAAACAGGCCTGTTTCATCACAATTAAACACTTGTTGGGGTTTGAATTTTTCAGTGTCTACAAACCCCTTAAATTCAGTCACAAACTTTTCAGCAGCACGTTTGTCTGAACTGGCTGCCTCACCATGCCTTACAACACTGTGTATGCCACTACATTTAATAAATCTTTCAAACCAGCCTTTGCTGGCCTTAAAATCACTCACATCAGCACTGGTTCCAGGCATTTTCTTGACAAGATCTGCATGTAACTGCCTTGCCTTTTCACAAATTATTATCGCCATGGAAACACTATCACCCGTTATCTGTTTTTCATTGATCCACACCACCAACAACTTCTCAACCTCATCCACTGTTTTTGATCTATTTTTGGAAAACATGTCAACACCTTTTGCAACATCAGCTTCCTTGAGTTCTTTTCTCTTTGCCAGGATAGAGGTGATAGTAGATTTGTTTTTGTTGTACATCCTGGCAAGCTCCCCCACACGTACGCCACTCTAATATTTTTCTACTACAGTAGACCGTCATTTAGCACGGTAGTTACGTTCCTGAAAACGTCGTGTTAGATAAATTCGTGTTAGATAATTAAAAGAACTTATGGGAAAAATAGGGTTACGTTCCTCGGAGTCCCCAAAAAGCCAAACAAGTTTTTTAGACCAACAGATCTTACAAAAATAAAAGTGAATATGTAATTGTACTTCATTATCGTGATGTATTATGTTGTTTTTACTGCTTAAGACTACAAATGTAACAGAAATAATAGTGTTTACCTTAAATTGTGGGTGCTGGTGTTTGTGGATGATTGTGAAGAGAATGGAGAGTTATGCTGTGGCCTTACTGGGCTGAGGTGGATGGTAGAGGTTCTGGAACTGAAGTCGATGGTTGTACTGAGTGTCTAACTTTAAGTCATTCAGTAAGTCAGTCAAGTAAGTCAAGTCAGTCAGTAAAGTCATTCAGTTAGTCAGTCAAGTCATTCAGTAAGTCAGTCAAGTCATTCAGTAAGTCAGTCAAGTCATTCAGTAAGTCAGTCAAGTCATTCAGTAAGTCAGTCAAGTCATTCAGTAAGTCAGTCAAGTCATTCAGTAAGTCAGTCAAGTCATTCAGTAAGTCAGTCAAGTCATTCAGTAAGTCAGTCAAGTCATTCAGTAAGTCAGTCAAGTCATTCAGTAAGTCAGTCAAGTCATTCAGTAAGTCAGTCAAGTCATTCAGTAAGTCAGTCAAGTCATTCTGTAAGTCAGTCAAGTCATTCCGTAAGTCAGTCAAGTCATTCAGTAAGTCAGTCAAGTCATTCAGTAAGTCAGTCAAGTCATGCAGTAAGTCAGTCAAGTCATGCAGTAAGTCAGTCAAGTCATTCAGTAAGTCAGTCAAGTCATGCAATAAGTCAGTCAAGTCATTCAGTAAGTCAGTCAAGTCATTCAGTAAGTCAGTCAAGTCAATCAGTAAGTCAGTCAAGTCTTTCAGTAAGTCAGTCAAGTCATTCAGTAAGTCAGTCAAGTCAGTCAGTAAAGTCAGTCAGTAAGTCAGTCAGTAAGTCAGTCAAGTCATTCAGTAAGTCAGTCAAGTCATTCAGTAAGTCAGTCAAGTCAGTTAGTAAGTCAGTCAGTAAGTCATTCAGTAAGTCAGTCAGTCAGTCATTCAGTAAGTCAGTCAGTCACTCAAACTTTGCAATTCCTAGACTTGAACGCTTAAACCTTTTCTTGTCACTTGCTGGAACACTTGTATGCTTACTGGGTGCCATGATTGCTTGGTAGATTTATGAAAATGCAATGAAAAGAGAAAATGTATGTAAATAAACACAGCGAGCTTCCCGATTATTGTTGTCCTGCACGCGTATGAACCAAACTGAACGCTAGGAGGGATGCGTGGGTGGGTGCGCTCAAAATTTTTACCCCTCCCGCGACCGTGTAATATTTTTACGTCGTGTTAGATAATAATGTGCCGCAATTCTTCAATCATGCAATACTCGTAACGTGCAACATAATCTCGTGCTAAATGACGGTCTACTGTATCTCCTTCTTCAGTTCGATGGTGTTCCTCACTTTCTTTACCCCAGGGGTGCCACTAGGAAGCTTCTTTGGACCCATGGTGACTTATATTTCACAGTGACAATCAATAAAAACAATAAATTTAATGTGAAATGTTTGAATGAGCACGCTGGGTAATGTTCACTCAAAAGTAAAGAATGCTAGACTGGCTCACGACGCCTGCGCGGCGAGGCGCGCAAGCGCGGGGCAGGCGGACAGGTCTGGTACGTGGGCCAATAATCGGGGAAAAATTGGGCCGAAAAAAACGATCGAAAATTGAGCCGGCCGATAATCAGACCAGCCGATTTGCGGGGGTCCACTATATTGTAATTACATAATCTAAATGTAAACTTGCAATGAAATAAAAATTTGTATTTGTATTTGTAACAATGGTCTTTAAAGCAAGTGATGATGATAAGAATCATGTGACCTTGACTGTTAAGCAGAAACTTGAATTAATAAGGAAGCTGGAGGCTGGCACTTCAATGACCTGGGTGTGTGAAGAGTATAGTGTAGCAAAACAGTGTGTCTGACATTCATAGAAACAAGAAAAAATTAACATAATTTGCTATGAAGTACATACAGTGCAGACCCTATCCTAAAAGGTTCTTTAGTTATTCCTAGCAAGCATATGAAAATGGAACAAGTGATGATTGGCTATGGCACCACTCCCATAAATGCTATCTATGGGTTGATTAACCCTTTCAGGGTCGAGACCCCGATTCTTAACTCTCTCTCAGGGTCGAAATATTTTCGGAAAAAAAAAAATTATTTTTTCTTATGAAATGATAGAGAATCTTTTTCCGATCATAACGCCACCAAAATTATGAAATTTGATCGAAAACTAACGGAATTATGCTCTCGCGAAGTTAGCGGTATCGATGCTATTTACGCATCGGCGATTTCGCCGACTTTGATCCCTATTTTCGGAAAATTCCAATGTTTCAGTCTACTACAATTATAGCTATTTCGCTAGAACTCTATTTCGTCTATCGATTGAGTACAAGAAACTGCCAATTTACCGATTTCAACTACCAAATAAGGTGGTCAGAAATTGGCAATTTGTCCAATTTCACACAAATTTCAAAAGATGCCAATTTCAAAATAGGGTCCAGAATAAACGAGACAGACATTCCTGGCACTCGAATAACATTTTATCTGTCCATTAGTCACGTTTCCAGGCCCCTCTTACATTACTTTTGCTTTCCATTTTGAATTTTTATTCTCACAATAAATTGAAGATTTATTATTATGTATACTACTGCATCATTGTAAAAACGGTATAAATGACATCAGCACACTTGTACAAGAATATTAGAGTCGCCAGTTGATGTGTATTGTACGTGTGGCGTTATTTGTTTACTCTTGAACATCGCCAAAAATCGAACATTTTCACTACTTTGCGCTCAATTTCTAGGTACTTGTCATTGAAAAACCGATCAAAATTATCTCTATTTCTCTAATATATCTTCCATTCTATCAAATGAGACCAAGAAAACGAGAATATAATCATAAATACCATATGAAAATAGACTGCAAAGTCGCTGTTTTAAACTAAAAATACGGTCGGAGTTTTTTTTTCCTCATTATGTACTGTGGTGCAGGATTTTTTTTATACTGCGCACACTGACCGCACAGACACATTCTCTGATATCTAGGCCTACCAGCCTGTTTCTGCTTGATTTGAGGGCGCTAGAATTTAGGCGTACTAGTACGTCAAACGCCCTGGCATGTAAGCCGTACTAGTACGTCAAAAACCCTCAAAGGGTTAACTAGAATACTTATGGTGAGCCATTCAAATTATTACTAAATGACCTGATGGAGCATGAAGGAATCCTCTATCTGAGCTCTATAATGCTGATGAAACTGGTCTGTTTTGGTGATCATTACCTTCTCACACTCTAACCTTCCAGCATGAGGAAAAGACACCAGGCTGCAAGCTCAACAAAGACCTCTTTCTCAGAACACTGGTTCTTTAATTTATGATAATAATCCATTCCAGAAGATGTATTGTACCTCAAAACTATCTTAACTGAAACTCCAAAATACAGTGATACCTTGAGTTACGAGCTTAATTCGTTCCAGACGGCTATTCAAGTGCCGATACCGAAGGAATTTTTTCCCATAAGAAATAATGAAAATTAGATTAATCCATTTCAGACCCCCAAAAATACACTTACAAAAGCACCTACAAAAATACACATACATAATTGTTCAAGTTGGGAGCTGCTCGTAAGTAGAGGTACCACTGTAGTATATTGTTTTATGGTAATTCATTTCAAGATGCCAGAACACACCCAACGTGTCCTTGGATACTTTTGTTGCTTAAACACTGGGGTTTTCTGAATGATAAATAAGAATAGGCTGCAACTTGAAATCTCCAGAGAAACTGGCACCCAACAGCCTATCTTTCACAAGCTTATGCCTAGACAAAGGGGCCAGGTAGATAAAACAGGACCGAACAGGGGCAGGTGGGCAGGCAGGCAGACAGCTAAGCCAGGCAGGCAGGAGCAAACCAGGCAGACAGCCAGACATTACCCTGCCTTGTCTTAGGGCTGATGCTCATCCATGCATTCCCCCCCAACCCTCGTATACAAAGCATATCTCAAATTCATCATTGCTACTCAAAATTAAATTCCTTTACAAGGGTAAATCGTAACCTAAAATTATCATAACTGAAACCCATCATAACGACTACCTGACGTTTACCTGGAGAGGGTTTAGGGGGTCAACGGCCCCACGGTCAGGTCTGAGACTAGGCCTCATGGTGGATCAGGGTCTGATTAACCAGGCTGTTACTGCTGGCCGCACGCAAACCAACGTACAAACCACAGCCTGGCTGATCAGGTACTGACTTTAGGTGTCTGTCCAGCACCTTCTTGAATACAGACAGGGGTCTACTGGTAATCCCCCTTATGTATGATGGAAGGCAGCTGAACAGTCTTGGGCCCCAGACACTTATTGTGTTGTCTCTTAGTGTACTCGTGGTGCCCCTGCTTTTCATTGGGAGAATGTTGCATCTCCTGCCGAGTCTCTTACTTTCGTAGGAAGTGATTTTCGTTTGCAAGTTTGGTACTAATCCCTCCACGATTTTCAAAATGTATATTAACATGTATCTTTCTCACCTGCATTCCAAGGAATGCAAATCAAGGGACTTCAACCGTTCCCAGTAATTTAGGTGCTTTATCGTACTTACATGTGCTGTGAAAGTTCTCTGTACATTCTCCAGGTCAGCAATTTCGCCTGCCTTGAATGAGGCAGTTAGTGTACAGCAGTATTCCAGCCTAGAGAGAACAAGCAATTTGAAGAGAATCATCATGGGCTTGGCATCCCTAGTTTTGAAGGTTCTCATTATCCATCCTACCATTTTTCTAGCAGATGAGGCAGATACATTGTTGTGGTCTTTGAAGGCAAGATCTCTGACATTTTCATTCCCAGGTCCTTAACCCTTTGGGGGTCGACAGGCCTTCTCGGAAACACGTTCTCAGGGTCGAAAATTTTTTGGAAAAAAATAATATTTTTTTCTTATCAAATGATAGAGAATCATTTTCCGATCATAACGACACCAAAAGTTTGAAATTTGAATGAAAACTTACGGAATTATGCTCTCGCGAAGTTACCGGTCTCGAAGATGTTTTCGCATCGGCGATTTCACCCACTTTGAGCCCTATTTTTGGCCAATTCCATTGTTCCAGTCAACTAAAATCATAGCTATTTCGCTAGAACTTCATTTCTTCTATCGATTGAGTACAAGAAACTGCCTATTTACCAATTTTAACTACCCAAAATAGTGCTCAGAAAATGACAATTTGGCCAATTTCACACAAATTTCAAATGATGCCAATTTCAAAATAGGGTCCAGAATAAACAAGGCAGACATTCCTGGCACTAAAATAACATCTTCTCTGTTCATTAGTCACGTCTCCAGGCTCCTCTTACATTACTTTTGCTTTTCATTTTGAATTTTTATTCTCACAAATAATAGAAGATTTTCTGTTTATGTATACTATTGCATCATTGTAAAAATGGTATAAATAATATCAGCGCACTTGTGTAAGAATATCAGACCGCCAGCTGATGTGTATTGGACGCATGGCGTGATTTGTTTACTCTTGAACATCGGCAAAAATCGAACATTTTCGCTACTTTGTGCTCAGTTTCAAGGTACTTGTCATCATGAAACCAATCAAAATTATCTCTATTTCTGTAATATATCTTCCATTCTATCAAATGAGACCAAGAAAACGAGAATACAACCATAAATACCATACGAAAATAGACTGCAAAGTCGCAGTTTTAAACCAAAAACATGGTCAGAATTTTTTTTCCTCATTACACACTGTGTGGTGCAGGATTTTTTTTTATACTGCGCACACTGACCGCACAGACCCATTCTCTCACATCTAGGCCTACCAGCCTGTTTCCGCTTGATTTGAGGGCGCTAGAATTTAGGCGTACTAGTACATCAAAAACCCTGGTGCGTAAGCTGAACTAGTACGGTTGAAAACCTGAAAGGGTTAAAGCCACTGCTGCGAGTCCTGTCTAGGCTAGATATTTATAGCATGCTATTTACATCCCCTTTATTTATTCCTTTACCTTTGAGGAGTTTCGAGAGTATCTACTCTCTGAGCCCGGCCATGGGCCATTTATACACCTCAATCATATCCCCCCTAATTCTACGCCTTTCTAGAGAGTGCAGATTCAGGGTCCTCAGTCTATCCTCATAGCGAAGATTTCTGATACATGGGATCAACTGTGTCATCTTCCTTTGTACGTTTTCCAGAGTATTTATATCCATTCTGTAATACAGTGACCAGAACTGTGCAGAATAATCTAAATGAGGCCTAACCAAAGATATACAGTGGAACCCCGTCTTTCGGTTTTAACCCTTTGAGGGTTTTTGACGTACTAGTACGGCTTACATGCCAGGGCGTTTGACGTACTAGTACGCCTAAATTCTAGCGCCCTCAAATCAAGCAGAAACAGGCTGGTAGGCCTAGATGTGAGAGAATGGATCTGTGCGGTCAGTGTGCGCAGTATAAAAAAAATCCTGCACCACACAGTGCATAATGAGGAAAAAAAAACTCTGACCGTATTTTTAGTTTAAAACAGCGACTTTGCAGTCTATTTTCATATGGTATTTATGATTATATTCTCGTTTTCTTGGTCTCATTTAATAGAATGGAAGATATATTAGAGAAAACGAGATAATTTTGATTGGTTTCTCAATGACAAGTACCTAGAAATTGAGCGCAAACTAGCGAAAATGTTCAATTTTTAGCGATGTTCAAGAGTAAACAAATCACGCTACACGTACAATACACATCAACTGGCGACTCTAATATTCTTGCACAAGTGTG
Organism: Cherax destructor; assembly: GCA_009830355.1. Taxonomy (NCBI): domain Eukaryota; kingdom Metazoa; phylum Arthropoda; class Malacostraca; order Decapoda; family Parastacidae; genus Cherax; species Cherax destructor. The sequence goes on along the minus strand of WNWK01013088.1, from coordinate 29,901 downwards.
CTGATGTCATTTATACAGTTTTTACAATGATGCAGTAGTATACATAATAATAAATCTTCAATTTATTGTAAGAATAAAAATTCAAAATGGAAAGCAAAAGTAATGTAAGAAGGGCCTGGAGACGTGACTAATGGACAGATAAAACGTTATTCGAGTGCCAGGAATGTCTGTCTCGTTTATTCTGGACCCTATTTTGAAATTGGCATCTTTTGAAATTTGTGTGAAATTGGACAAATTGCCAATTTCTGACCACCTTATTGGGTAGTTGAAATTGGTAAATTGGCGGTTTCTTGTACTCAATCGATAGAAGAAATGGAGTTCTAGTGAAATATCTATAATTGTAGTATACTGAAACATTGGAATTTGCCGAAAATAGGGCTCAAAGTCGGCGAAATCGCCGATGCGTAAATAGCATCGATACCGCTAACTTCGCGAGAGTATAATTCCGTTAGTTTCCCATCAAATTTCATAATTTTGGTGGCGTTATGATCGGAAAAAGATTCTCTATCATTTCATAAGAAAATATAATTTTTTTTTTCCGAAAATGTTTCGACCCTGAGAGAGAGTTAAGAATCGGGGTCTCGACCCTGAAAGGGTTAATCCATTCCAGAAGGTCAGCCGAAAACCGATTTGTATGAAAACTGAAGTAATATTTCCCATAAGAAATAATGTAAATCCAATTAATCCGTTCCAGACACCCAAAAATATTATCAAAAAATACATTTTTATGGATTTGGAAAAGGCGTATGATAGGGTAGATAGAGGCAATGTGGCAGATGTTGCAGGTGTATGGAATAGGAGGAAGGTTACTGAAACAGATGAAGAGCTTTTTGAGGATTAGTGAGGCTCAGGTTAGAGTGGAGGAGGGAAGGGGACTATTTCCCAGTAAAAGTGGGCCTTAGACAAGGATGTGTGATGTCACCGTGGTTGTTCAATATATTTATAGATGGGGTTGTAAGAGAAGTGAATGCGAGGGTCTTGGCAAGAGGTGTTGGGCTAAAAGATAAAGAAGCAAATACAAAGTGGGAGTTGTCACAGTTGCTTTTTGCTGATGACACTGTGCTTTTGGGAGATTCTGAAGAGAAGCTGCAGAGGTTGGTGGATGAATTTGGTAGGGTGTGTAAAAGAAGAAAATTGAAAGTGAATATAGGAAAGAGTAAGGTGATGAGGATAACAAAAAGAATAGGTGACGAAAGATTGGATATCAGATTGGAGGGAGAGAGTATGGAGGAGGTGAATGTATTCAGATATTTGGGAGTGGACATGTCGGCGGATGGGTCTATGAAGGATGAGGTGAATCATAGAATTGATGAGGGAAAAGGGTGAGTGGAGCACTTCGGAGTCTGTGGAGACAAAGAACCTTGTCCATGGAAGTAAAGAGGGAATGTATGAGAGTATAGTTATACCAACGCTCTTATATGGGTGTGAAGCATGGGTGATGAATGTTGCAACGAGGAGAAGGCTGGAGGCAGTGGAGATGTCATGTCTGAGGTCAATGTGTGGTGTGAATATAATGCAGAGAATTCGGAGTTTGGAAATTAGGAGGAGGTGCGGGATTACCAAACGATTGTCCAGAGAGCTGAGGAGGGTTGTTGAGGTGGTTTGGACATGTAGAGAGAATGGAACGAGACAGAGTGACTTCAGAGTGTATAAATCTGTAGTGGAGGGAAGGCGGGGTAGGGGTCGGCCTAGGAAAGGTTGGAGGGAGGGGTAAAGGAAGTTTTGTGTGCGAGGGCTTGGATTTCCAGCAAGCATGTGTGAGCGTATTTGATAGGAGTGAATGGAGGCATATGGTTTTTAATACTTGACGTGCTGTTGGAGTGTGAGCAAAGTAACATTTATGAAGGGATTCAGGGAAACCGGCAGGCCGGACTTGAGTTCTGGAGATGGGAAGTACAGTGCCGGCACTCTGAAGGAGGGGTGTAAATGTTGCAGTTTTATAACTGTAGTGTAAAGCACCCTTCTGGCAAGACAGTGATGGAGTGAATGATGATGAAAGTTTTTCTTTTTCGGGCCACCCTGCCTTGGTGGGAATCGGCCGATGTGTTAATAAAAAAAAAATAACATTTTATAGAGAATAAATATAGTTTTACATACAGAAAACAATGAGAAATAAATATAAATGACTAATGAAATGGATAAATGAACATTTAAATCACTATTACATACCTTTATTGAAGACTCTTTTTGGTGTATGGAAGAAGGTGAGGAGGGGAGAGGGAGGAAAGGTTATTGTTTGGAAGGGGAATCCCACTCCATAAGGACTTCAGGTATCAAAGCCCTATCCAGGGTTACTTCCCTTCTTTGTCTTTTACTGGCACTAGGACCAGCTTGAGTCACTGTACCCCTGTCGCACAAAAAAATCTGTCCAGACAGCTCTGTTTCTGGTGTCTCTTGAAGATTTGCCTAAAATGGGAGAATTGTCATTGAACATGTTGCACAAATGTCCTTAATCACTGAAGAAGGCACATTCTCCCCTCTCTCTTCCTCCTCTGAAGCAATTTCCTCAGCTGTGATCTGTTGCTGTTCCAACTGAAGGTCTTGCAGCTCTTCAGTGGTTAGCTCTTCCCTGTGGTCATCCACCCACATCCAACCCCATGGACTTCCCCAAAGCCACAATAGATTCCACAACAGGCGTAGGGTTGTCAGGTGTGTGTGGGGAAGTACCCTGGCTGGTGTGTGGGGAAGTGCCCTGGCTGGTGTGTGTGGGGAAGTACCCTGGCTGGTGTGTGTGGGGAAGTGCCCTGGCTGGTGTGTGTTGGGAAGTACCCTGGCTGGTGTGTGTGGGGAAGTACCCTGGCTGGTGTGTGTGGGGAAGTACCCTGGCTGGTGTATGTGGGGAAGTACCCTGGCTGGTGTGTTCTTTCTTGAATTCTATTGTGTTTCTTGCCTTCTTTACCAAAGGGCTGGCACTCGCAACTTTCTTTGGCCCCATGGTGGCTTATTTAGCAGTCGCAAGCACAAAAAACAATGAATTATTACGAAATGTTTCGGAAGAACGCGCGGAATAATGGTCACTGCACAAATAAAGGCAGACCGAGTCACAAACGTATGAGCGGCCGCATCCCGCTGGTAGGCGGAAGCGTCTGATACGGACGATTTTCGAGCGGATGTATGAAAACGGGGAAAATTTCACCGAAAAGTGGTCGAAATCTTAAATGTACGATAACCACACCGGACGAAAACTAGGGTTTTACTGTATAGAGTTGAAGAACAACCTGAGGGCTTCTATTATTTATACTTCTTGATATGAAGCCAAGGATTCTGTTAGCTTTATTGCGAACACTTATGCACTGTTGTCTTGGTTTCAGATTACTGCTAACCAAAACTTCTAAATCCTTTTCGCAATCAGTAATATTATTTAGTTTATATGTGGCATGGTTTTCCTGTCCAACATTTAGAACTTTTCATTTGTCTATATTAAACAGCATCTGCCACTTCTCCGACCACTGCATCAGTCTATTCAAATCATCCTGGAGTGCTCTAATGTTCTCATTAGAATGAATTGGATGGCCTATTTTGGTGTCATCGGCAAATTTGCTTATGTCGCTATTTATTCTCTCATCTATGTCATTTATGTAAATTGTGAACAACAAGGGGCCCAACACTGACCCCTGTGGAACACCACTTGTGATGTGCCCCCATTTTGATTTCTCCCCATTTATGCAAACTCTCTGCTGCCTATTTGTCAACAATGCTTCTACCCAGGAAAAAATTTCTCCTCCTATTCCGTGTGCCTCAAGTTTCCTCAATAGCCTCTGATGTGGAACTCTATCGAAAGCCTTACTGAAGTCCATATACACAATATCATATTCAATACCATGATCTACCTTCTCAAATACCTTAGTGAAAAAGTTAGTAGATTCGTAAGACAGGAATGCCCCTTTGTAAAACCGTGCTGAGATTTATCAATCAATTTATGCCTTTCAAGATGGCTATGAACTGCCTCGGCAATTATTGATTCCATAAATTTTTCCACTATGGAGGTAAGGCTTATGGGTCTATAGTTCGAAGCTAAGGACCTGTCACCTGCCTTGTAAATAGGTATTACATTTGCCATTTTCCAATTGTCAGGCACTATGCCAGTTTGTATTGATATACAGTAGACCGTCATTTAGCACGAGTTTATGTTGCACGTTATGGGTATTGCACGATTGAAGAATTGCGGCACATTTTTATCTAACTCGACGTAAAATTGATATTACACGGTTCGCGGGAGGGTAAAAAAAATTGAGCCAGCAGGTCCTTCACAAACCATCCCAGTAACAGAATATTTGCCCAACCAAATTTTCAATGCTCCCCAAGCAATAAGCTTCGATAATTCTATTCACTCATGCGCAAGTCCCACTATTATTCCCTCTTCTGTCACCTGGCTCCATTATGTTGACGACATTCTCATCATAACTCCCATACGCTTCAACGTTCAAGCTCTCCAACACAAGCTCAACTAGGTCGAGCCCTCAATCCAGTTCACACTAGAAGAAGAAGTCAACAACACTCTTTCTTTCCTTGATGTTCTTCTCTGCAAAGCTGACCTACCAACCAACACGATTTTCTCCACTTCTATTCCCACCATGACACCAAAACTAAACGTTGTGCAATTATAGGCTTTTTCCTGCGCGCACTCAGAATCTGCAGCATTGAGTTCCTTGAGGAAGGATGCTCTCTTATTGAACAAGTATTTTCTAAACTTCACTATCCTCGTCACTTCATTAGAGACTGCAGACGACGGGCATTAAACATCTTTAACACACCCAGAGAAGACACTGCCGATAAGAGATACATAGTCCTCCCCACCAACTCCATTGCCAAACCCATTTCCAACATCTTTTCCAATACCTCATTCCAAGTATCTATCTCCACATCCACCACCATTGAGGACATTAACAGTAATAGACAGGACAATCCCTTGTAATGACTGCAGCAAATTATACGTTGGTGAAACATCCAGAGACCTCCAAACACGTATTTCAGAACACCAGTACGCAGGCAGATCTGACGACTCAAGGAATGCCTGTGTTCAACACCGAAATTCACACAACCATTTAATCAACTACAGAAACGCAAGACTCATCGCCAGAGAAGACACACTCAATACCGAAGAATCCTGGAATCATCACTTATCTGCATATCCAACAACTTCAACCAGAACAACGGCTTCTACAACATAGCTTAACCTATTGCCAAGAAACTTCTTCATTGCTATCCCACATAAGAACTTAAGAATGGAGCACTGCAGAAGGTCTACCCATATACTTGTCCAGTCTCTTTTTAAAGCTACCCAAGGTTTAAGACTCCATTACCCTACTCTGTAGATTGTCACATGCAGCATTCTCCACCTGACCCAGCATTCTCCACCTGATTAAATCCTATAAATACTCATGTATCTTTTATCCAGGCAGATCTGTTTGTGACTCGATAAAGCCCACTGTGTGGGCGAAACGTTGTCAATAAAGGATCACATTTACTGCTTATGTGTTTATTTTTCCATTGTGTCGGTATTTTATACCATTTACAGTGGACCCCCGGCTAACAAAAAAAATTAATTCCAGAAGCCTGCTCAAGTGCCATTACCAAACGAATTTACTTCCTTAAGAAATAATGCCACATAGGTTAGTCTATTTCAGACCCCCAAAAATACACTTCCACAAGCACTTACAATATTATACTTACATAATTATACAATTTCCGGGGTGTTCGTTAGCCGGGGGTCCACTGTATTTCCATTTTCTCTGATGTTGGACTACAAGTCGCCTGGCTACCACAAGTCCTACAAGTCGCCTGGCTACCACAAGTCCTACAAGTCGCCTGGCTACCACAAGTCCTACAAGTCGCCTGGCTACCACAAGTCCTACAAGTCGCCTGGCTAAAACAAGTCCTACAAGTCGCCTGGCTACCACAAGTCCTACAAGTCGCCTGGCTACCACAAGTCCTACAAGTCGCCTGGCTACCACATGTCCTACAAGTCGCCTGGCTACCACATCTCATATTTATGTTAATTTATTCTACTGTGGGGTGTATTTAGATGGATTAAGCAAAATGTCTATATTAACATGTGTAAGTTTACTTAGGTACAGGTACACATAAGTACATATAATTATCAGTTATAATAATAATGTAGGTATGTAGTCTGCCTGGGCTACATACCTACACCTACCTATAAGTGGCCCAAAGCCATATTATTACCATCGACATACAGTGGTACCCCGGTTTACGATATTTTTTCGTTCCAGAATGCTGTTCAAGTGCCATTACCAAACGAATTTATCCCAATAAGGAATAATGTAAAATAGACTAGTCCTTTTAGACCCCCAAAAATACACTTACAAAAGCATTTAAAAGAAATAAACTTACATAAAAGGGCGAGTTTGGGGACCATCGTAAACCGGGGTACCACTGTACCATGTTCACTGAGTTTGATCGTTTCTATCAACTACCTTTAGATGCCATCATAAACAAAGGGAGAAGTAATGAATAATTCATGCAGAGAATTGTAAACAAAAGCGTTATGTATTAAGGGGAGTGACGTAATGTTTTCCCTCCGCCCGGCTACCACACCTCCATAGTACAGTAGACCGTCATTTAACACGATAGTTCCGTTTCTGAAAACGCTGTGTTAGGTAAAATTGTGTTAGATGAACTGAAAAACTTATGGGAAAAATAGGGTTACGTTCCTGGGAGCCCCCAAAAAGCCAAACAACTTTTTTTAGACCAACAGATCTTACAAAAATAAAAGTGAATATGTAATTGTAGTTCATTATCGTGATGTATTATGTTGTTTTTACTGCTTAAGACTACAAATGTAACAGAAATAATAGTATTTCTTACCTTAAATTGTGGCTGGTGTTTGTGGATGATTGTGAAGAGAGTGGATTATTATAATCAAAAGAAGTGCTAAACCACAGGGGTCATTGAAGAGAGTGGAGGGTTATGCTGTGGCCCTACTGGGCTGAGGTGGATGGTAGACGTTCTGGAACTGAAGTCGATGGTTGTACTGAGTGTCTAGCTTTAAGTCATTCAGTAAGTCAGTCAAGTCATTCAGTCAAGACTTACTGAATGACTTGACTGACTTACTGAATGACTTGACTGACTTACTGAATGACTTAAAGTTAGACACTCAGTACAACCATCGACTTCAGTTCCAGAACCTCTACTATCCACCTCAGCCCAGTAGGGCCACAGCATAACTCTCCACTCTCTTCACAATCATCCACAAACACCAGCACCCACAATTTAAGGTAAATACTATTATTTCTGTCACATCTGTAGTCTTAAGCAGTAAAAACAACATAATACATCATGATAATGAACTACAATTACATATTCACTTTTATTTTTGTAAGATCTGTTGGTCTAAAAAAAACTTGTTTGGCTTTTTGGGGACTCCCAGGAACGTAACCCTATTTTTCCCAAAAGTTCTTTTAATTATATAACACGAAATTATCTAACACGACATTTTCAGGAACGTACTACCATGCTAAATGACGATCTACTGTAACGTGTTTCTTATATAATTTTGAAGAAACTATCATAGATTGATTAATAGAAATGTCTATATTGACGTAAAATAGGACATTTAATGTGCCCAAGTGATTATTATTACATAATAGAGAGATGTGCTTACGGAGAATGTAAACAAACCAGGTGGCACGCACCGTATTTGAAAGACCACTCGCTGTATAGAAAGATTTCGTCATAATTTGAACTCGCCACATTAACGAAACGCCGTAAAGCGGGGCCCTACTGATTAGCAATGAATTCGTTTACTGATGAGGTCTTAGGAACGGAACTTCATCAGTAAGTGAGGAGAGACTGTACTCACAAATCTAATACGGAAATCAAAGCAAATGTTTTATGAAAATAGATTTATTGAAATAAAAGGTACGTAATATGAAAAGGACCTGGAAAACCCTCTCTGAAATTTTGGGCTCTAGAAAACTGTCTAGAAGCAGAGAGATAAACTTAACCAAACTAAATGAACCTCACATACAGCCTATAGACACTGCCAACAAACTTAATGTCTTCTTCTCTACTGTAGGATCAAAGTTAGCTAGCAAAATCTCAAGCTCAAATACTCAGCCAAAAGACTACTTCACTGGTAACTACCCAAATACTCTACATCTAGCACCAACAAATTCTACTGAAGTCTCACTCCTCATTAAATCATTAAAAAATATGGCAGATCTAAATAACTTGCCACCATTTATACATAAAAAAGCAGCTCATGTGCCATTACCCATTACTGCAACACTGTTTAACAAATCTGTTGAGTCTTCAAACTTCCCATCCATACTTAGGACAGGATGGGTTACCCTGATCCTCAAAGAAGGTGACCCAACTGATCTGAACAACTATAAACCTATATCAAACTTGCCCTTACTTTCTAAAATCTTCGAAAAAATAATACACAAACAACTACTCCTACCTAATATCCAACCACATACTTAACCCCTGCTAGTTTGGGTTTAGACCAAAAAAAGTATGACTGATGCTATTATACAAATGCTCAAACTACAGTGGACCCTCTAATTTTGTGAGTCTCTATTTTCATGAATTTTGATTATACTGTAGGAAACTTTTTCCTCAAAATATTGCCTCTATTTTCGTGATTTGCCTCTGTTTTCGGCAGTCGTATGGAACGCGTCCCAGCGGCCGCGCACACACAAAGCCTCCCACACACCATTCAGAGTCAGTCTGGCATTGTTTCTCGGCGAGTGACCATCAACCCACGCATTCATACGATACATTTCATAATAATCCATTGTTTTTTGTGCTTGCAACTGCTAAATAAGCCACCATGGGCCCAAAGAAAGCTCCTAGTGCCAGCCCTTTGAAGGTGAGAAACACAACAGAATTAAAAAGAACTCGTAGCTAAGTACCAAAGTGGAGGAGGAAGAGAGAGGGGATAATGTGCCTTCTTCAGTGATTCAGTGATTCTATGATATGTACGATACTAAAGCAGCAGGAGTCGATAAAGGCTATAGCGCGAGCCAGCGATAAAAAGTAGCATTAACAGTGTAGCAAGTAAGTTAAGCGATTAAGCGATAGAAAAAGGATGACACAAAACTCCTCCAATGTTGTTTGAGGTACAGTGGAACCCCGGTTTATGATGTTATCACCTTACGTTATTTTCGGTAACCGATATTTATAACGTAAGAAATTTGTTTGTGGTTTACGATGTTTGCTTCGTTTACCGACATTCGTACCGGACCTGTCCGCTTGGCGCCCAGCTGAGCGCGCACTCCAGGGAGCGTCAGTGCTATTGTTTACAAGCGAGAGCGACCACCACCCACACCCACGCATTCATACCAGTATATTGTCATTATTCCACTGCTGTTTTTAGTGCTTGCAACTGCTAAATAAGCTACCATGGGTCCAAGGAAAGATCCTAGTGCTAAGCCTGTGGCAAAGAGGAACAGAAATATATGTACGATAGAAGTGAAGAAGGAGATAATAGAAAAATATGAAAGTGGAGTGCGTATCAGTGAGCTAGCCAGGCTGTATGGTAAACCCTATTCTACCATCGCTACCATTGTGGATAAGAAATATTCAAGTAAAATCAAGGAAGCTGTTGTTGCAAAAGTGCATCTGTGATCACAAAACAGAGACCACAAGTGGTGGAAAATGTGGAAAGGTTGTTGTTGGTGTGGATCAACGAGAAACAGTTAGCAGGAGATACTGTTTCGGAGGGAATAATATGTGAAAAAGCAAGGCAGTTGCATGATGATCTCCTTAAGAAAATGCCTGCAACGAGTGCTGAAGTGAGCGACTTAAAGCCAGCAGAGGCTGGTTTACAAATTTAAGAATCGAAGTGGCATACATAGTGTTGTGAGGCATGGTGAGGGAGCCAGTTCTGACAAAAGTGCGGCTGAAAATATGTTCCTGAATTCCAGGAGTACCTAGAGGCTGAACAATTCCTCCCCCAACAAGTGTTTAATTGTGATGAAACAGGCCTGTTTTGGAAGAAAATGCCCAACAGGACCTACATTACTCAGGAGGAAAAGGCACAGCCAGGACATAAGCCTATGAAAGACAGGCTAACGTTGATGCTTTGTGCCAATGCAAGTGGTGATTGCAAAGTGAAGCCTTTACTAGTGTATCTTTTGAAAATCCCGAGTGTTTGGCAGATGCGGTGTCAGCAAGTCTAACTTGTGTGTGATGTGGAAGTCTAACAAAAAGGCTTGGGTCACAAAGGACATTTTCTTAGATTGGTTCAATGAAGTGTTTGGCCCCAGTGTGAAGAAATATCTATTGGACAATAATTTGCCACTTAAGTGCCTCCTGATAATGGACAATGCTCCTTGTCATCCTCCAAACTTGGTAGAGAAAATTGTGGAGGAGTTTAAATTCATCAAAGTGAAGTTCTTGCCCCTAATACCACTCCTCTCCTCCAGCCCATGGACCAGCAGGTCATTTCCAACTTTAAAAACTCTATACCAAAGCAATGTTTCAAAAGTGCTTTGATGTGACCACAGACATGAACATAACCCTAAGAGAATTTTGGAAAAACATTTCCATATGCTGCATTGTGTACACCTTATAGGTAAGGCTTGGGAGGGAGTGACTACCAGGACTTTGAACTCTGCCTGGAGAAAATTGTGGCCAGACTGTGTCCTAGAGAGGGATTTTGAAGGTTTTGGGGCTGAGCCTCAGAACCCTGAGCCTGAGCCTGAGCCTGTTTTGGAAGAAATTGTGGAATTGGGCAAGTCTTTGGGGTTAGAGGTGAGTGGTGAGGATGTGGAACAGTTGGTGGAGGAGCACAAGGAAGAGCTAACCACTGAAGATCTGCAAGAGCTTCAACAGCAACTGGAACAAGAGAGCAGAGGTCAGGACAATGGTTCAGAGGAGGAGGTGGAGGTGGAACAAAAATGGAAGAATGTGCCTTCTTCAAGGATTAGGGAGATCTGTGCCAAATGGAGTGATGTGCAAGCATTTATGGATGAATATCACCCTAACCATGCTGTTGCAGGCCGTGCTGGCAACCTGTACAATGACACAGTGGTGTGTCATTTCAGGGATGTGTTAAAGAATCGCCAGACACAGAGCTCCCTGGACAAATTTGTTGTTAGAAAGAGGTCTAGTGACTCTCAAGCTGGTCCTAGTGGCATTCAAAGAAAAAGGGAAGTAACCCCAGAAAAGAACTTACCACCTGCAGTGTTAATGGAAGGGGATTCCCCTTCCAAACACTAGCATACTACTCCACCTTCTCCCCTCCTCCCGTCCTCCACACATCAACAACTCTTCAATAAATGTAAGTGACATGTTATTGTACAATATTTGCATGTGTATTTATGTATTCTTTATTCAATTATTTATTATTTAATGTCCAAAAGTTCTAAAAAATATTTTATTTAACTACTTTTGGAAGTCTTGGACGGATTAAATTTATTTCCATTATTTCTTATGGGGAAAATTGATTCGTTTAACGATTGTTTCGCCTTAAAATATGCCCTCTCTGACGGATTAATATCGTAAGTCGGGGTACCACTGTATTTGTTTTTCTTTAATCCACAATAATCATAACTTTTCCATTTGTTCCATTATTGGTGACCTTTGTTTCATAAGCACATTTACTTCTTTGGCAACATCAGCCTCCTTGATCTGTTCTTTCTTTGACAGGATGGTTGTAATTGTTGATTTGTTTTTCCCAAACATCCTGGCAAGTTCCAGCACCCGCATACCACTCTCATATTTCTCAATCACTTCTCTCTTAAATCCCATCGTGTTTCTCACTCACTATCTTTGCTACAGGAACTTTACTAGGAACTTTCTTGGGAGCCATGGTTACTTATTTCGCAGTTGTACTGGCAAAAAACAATGGAAAACAAGCGAAATGTCTGGATGAATAAGCAGAAGCTTCCTTACGCACCGAGACACACAGCCAAACTGAAGCGCAAGCGTCACCAGCCAGCGGGTTGACGCGTCCCATACGACCGCTAACGGGAATAACGGCCACTAACCAGGAGCCTTAAAACCGGCCGCTAACCGAGTTGGCCGCTAACAGGAACGGCCGCTAACCGAGGGTTCACTGTACAGTGGACCCTTGAAAATCGTGATTAATCCATTCCTGAGAGTACGCCTATTTTCAAAATGGACGGTTTTCAAAACCATTTTCCCCATAAGAAATAATGTAAATCAAATTAATCCGTTCCAGACATCCAAAAGTATTTAAAAAATATTTTTTTTTACATAAAATGTACATTTATCTACACAGAAAACAATGAGACATGAAGTATAAAACAGTAATAACTTGACACTTACCTTTATTGAAGAGTTGTTGATGTGTGGAAGACAGGAGGAGGGTAGAGGATTTAAGAGTTACTATTGTTTGGAATAGGAATTCCCTTCCATAGACTTCAAGTACCAAGTTCTTTTCCGGGGTTACTTCCCTTCTTTGTCTTTTACTGCCACAGTACATTCATTACTTACTTTAAAATATTTGTTAGTCTTAATGTAGAGAGAAAGGTGTGTAGTATTTATTTGTAGGAATTCAGTGTAGGTAGCCTGTAGACGTAGGTACACGTATGTAGCCCCCACCTGGGGCTTCACTACACAGCCATATTATTACACTACACAGCCATATTATTACCATGTTCACTGAGTTTAATCGTTTCTAACAACTACCTTTAGATGCCATCATAAACAAAGGGAGAAGTAATGAATAATTCATACCGAGAATTGTAAACAAACGCGTATGATGGGCGGTTACTGCACCAGACGCCAGATTTACAGTTTTCTCTAATGCTGCATCAGAGAAAACATAATGTTTACTCTCCACCCACCTCCCCACTCGATAGCATATAAACATTGTGTCAATGTTTATATGCTATATGATATGTAACATATTTCTTATATAATTTTGAAGAAAATATCATAGATGGAGTAATGAAAATGTCTATATTAACCTAAAATAAAACATTTAACCTAAAATAAGATGTTTGTTTGAGCTTGGTGTGGGGAAGTACCCTGGCTGATTTGTGTGGGGAAGTACATTGCCTGTTGTGGGGAAGTACATTGCCTGGTGTGGGGAAGTACCCTGCCTGGTGTGGGGAAGTACCCTGTCTGGTGTGTTCTTTCTTGAATTCTATCGTGTTTCTCGCATTCTTTAGCAAAGAGCTTGCACTAGGAGCTTTCTTTGGGCCCATGATAGCTTATTTAGCAGTTGCAAGCACTAAAACAAATGGAATAATGACAAAATGTATGGTATGAATGTGTGGGTGGCGGTCACTTGCTGGTAAACAATGGCACACTGACGCTCAATGTGGTGTTTATGTGCCCAGGCGGCTAGGAGGCCACATGGACGCGTTTCAGATGACCGCCGATTCTTAAGGAAACGGACGAATTTCAAGTCAATATTTTGCCGAAAAAAGTGGATGATTTTCAAATTCGCCGATCTTCAAGGGAGACGATTTTCAAGGGTCCACTGTATTAGATCACTTCTTTCATAAGAAAACCATAATGTACAAATGAACAGGTGCACGTACACCATTTACATACCTTGCAGAAGATAGGCAGAGTGGCTTATGCTGTCAGGAGTTTATTTTGTTTTGTCCTTTTTCTATCGCTTAATCGCTACACTCTTAATGCTACACTTTGTCACTGAACTTAACTGCTTTAAACTCCACAACTTTCACCTGTGCTGGAGTGCAGGAACACATTAAAATCACTAAGTGTGTTATTAGTCTTGAAGATGCCATATTAATAACGATAATAATAACACAATAACAATCACTCTGAGGCATATAAAACGTTAATATAGACATTTATAAACATATAAATTAACATAAATATGAGATGTTTTTCCTTTCGGCTTCACGGAGTGAATGTATTCCATTCGTGTCCAGGCTGGTAACAACAACAACTGGTTTGTTTACAAAACTCGCGAACCTTCTACACACTCATTCTCTCTCGTTTATTCATTTAATCTTGTTTACTCACCTCTCACTCTACATTAAGACTGCCTCTACCACTTGGTGTGACTTGGTGTGAGTGGTGGTGTGGATGATGAGTGACTGGATGGATGAGTGAGTCTTGAGGTAGTGGAAGAATGGTGTAGGTGGAGGCATGTGACCAGAGAGAATTGTTCGGGCAGGTTGTGTGGGGGGAGGATGCTGGTTGGTATGGTGTGGGTGAAGGTGTGTGGTCAAGGTATGGCACTGGACACACGAATGGAGCACTGAAGTGAGGGAGGTTGTGTACATTAATAGGTCTTCCCTGTAAGACAGTGGGTTCAACCGTAGGCTCACTACTAGGAGGAGAAAGAACCCTGCACACTAAACTTCACCTGACACCTTCACCAGGCCCTACAACACCCAGTCCAAACCTTGATGATACCCATCCTGACTCCCAACCTCCACCCACCTTCACCCATAGTCTCCCCTCCATGCTTTCATAAACCTTCCCTCCCCCATGTTTGCACCCACCATCAACAGATCGTGTGTTAACCCTTTGAGGGTCTGTCACGTAGTTCTATGGCTTTGAAGCCAGGGTCCAAGCCGTAGCGTCTTCAAATTTAGCACGAGAAGGCTGGTAGGCCTACATCTAAGAGAATGGGTCTGCTTAGTGTGCGCAGTAAACAAAAAATCACGGCACCCGCATTGCATTGTGGGAATGCCATCTGAGTACGCTTTGTTAATCATGCCTTGCGGCAAGGAAGATCTCACTTCCCGGCGAATTGGGACTCTCCTCTTCCCAAGTGATAGTTCTAACATTGATGGAAGTGGATCTGAAGAGGAACTCTATGGTTTTGAACCACATGGTACAATGGTCCCATATGGTACAATGGTCCCATATGGTACAATGGTACCATATGGTACAATGGTACCATATGGTACAATGGTACCATATGGTACAATGGTACCATATGGTACAATGGTACCATATGGTACAATGGTGCCATATCATACAATAGTACCATATGGTACAATGGTACCATATGGTACAATGGTACCATATGCAATTCCAAGGGGACTGAGTACATCCCGTGGCCCTACACCTGGAATAGACAGTGAAAGTGACAATGATGTGGCTACAATTGGGATGGATAGACCACATGCGTCAGTAGGTGGTGGTGGTGCCACGAGCATACAGCATGCGGCACCAGCCCAGACTGGGACCCAAGCTGCTGACTCAGCAGGTCCAGGACAAAGTGCATCATCAACCACTGGTGGAAGGAGACAACTGTGGCTGAAATGTATTTGTTTTTTTGCAACAATAATGCTTATGCCTCATGTCTATAAGCATAATATAAAATCATACTGGTCCAAAGATGAATAAGACACCACTGTGCATGACACCTTGTTTCAAAGACTTTCACAGACTGCAGCAGTTCTAGGAACATGTCCAGTGACTGTACATATGTAAATATATAATAGAACATTACTAATACTAATATACAACATTTTTGCATGTTTTTTGTTGTAAACAAGTATTGTAAAAAATATAATGATGAAAATATTGGTGCAGTTATTGTGTTGAATACAACAAGTGTACATACATACATTATGCATTATATTGGTCTACAGGCCACAAAAGTTACTGGGAAAAAAATTAGAAAAGAAAAGAAAAAAAGTAACAAAAAAGTAAAAGAAAAATATGCGACTTTACAGAAGTCACCGATGTTGCCGCCACCCAGTCATTGAGGGTCAAGTTCACTCCTCTATATCTTGGAAAGTACTGACTGGAAAAAATTTTTGTTTTGTTTTATTACCTCTAGAAAAATATCTTTAATTCTGTAAGAATTTTTTTTTTTAAATTCTTGGACCCTGGCTGTCACTCTGAGATTTGGCCTCTGGACCCTGAAAGGGTGAACCAACACTCAATTGTATACATAAGTGCCACTGGCTTCTATAATGTATATACAGTGGACCCTCGGTTAGCGGCCGTAATCCGTTCCAGGTGCTAGGCCTTTAACCGAAATGGCCTTTAACTCCATTAGAATTAATGTAAATACAATTAATCCATTCCAGACAAAAATATTCACCAAAAAATAATTTTTTTAACAATTAAATTAGTATTACATACCTTTATTGAAGACTAATGCTGGCTTCTGAAAGATAGGGAGGAGGAAATAGAGAGGAGTTAGTTTTTGGAAGGGGAATCCCCCTCCAAAAGGACTTCAGGTAACAAGTCCCTCTCTGGGGTTACTTCCCTTCTTTTTCTTTTAATGCCACTAGGACCAACTTGAGAGTCACTAGAACCTTGTCTAGAAAAATAACTGTCCAGAGTGCTCTGTTTCTGGCACCTCTTTAACATTTCCCTGAAGTGGGACAAGGTTTTGTCACTAAACATGTTCCAGATATGGCTTGTTTCAGCTTGGTCAGGATGGTGTTTTTCAACAAAACTTTGTAACCTACTCCACATTCCACACATTTCCTTAATCACTGAAGAAGGCATCTCCTTTCTCTCTTCCTCCTCCTGTGAAGCAAGTTCCTGAGCTGTGGTCTGTTGCTGTTCCAGATGAAGCTCTTGCAGCTCTTCAGTTGTTAGCTCTACCCGGTGGTCCTCCACCAACTCTTCCACATCCTCACCACTCACCTCCAACCCCAGGCTGTTCCCCAATGTCACAATATCTTCCACAACAGGCACAGGGTCGTCAGCTGCAAATCCTTCAAAATCCCTCTGTTGGACACAATCTGGCCACAGTGGTCTCCAAGCAGAGTTCAAAGTCCTGGTAGTCACTCCCTCCCAAGCCTTACCTATAAGGTCTATGCAGTTGTAGATATTGAAGTGAATCTTCCAGAACTCTCTAAGGGTCAATTCAGTGTCTGAGGTCATTTCAAAGCACTTCTGAAACACTGCTTTGGTGTACAGTTTCTTGAAGTTAGAAATGACCTGCTGGTCCATGGGCTGGAGAAGAGAAGTGGTGTTAGGAGGCAAGAACTTCACTTTTGTAAATTTGAAGTCCCTAGTCATTTGGTCTTTCAAGTCTGGAGGATGTGCAGGAGCATTGTCCAGTACCAGGAGGCACATGAGTCCCAAATTGTTATCCTGAAGGTATTTTTTCACACTTGGGCCAAACACATGAACCCAATCTTTGAAAATTGACCTTGTGACCTGTGCATTTTGACTTGATTTCCACATCACACACAATCTTTTCTTGTGAACATTGTGTTTCGTGAACACTCTGGGAGTTTCAGAGTGATACACGAGTAAAGGCTTCACTTTGAAATCCCCACTTGCATTGCTACACAACATGAGAGTTAGCCTGTCTTTCATAGGCTTGTGTCCACGTAGTGTCTTTTCCTCCTGCGTGATGTAGGTTCTGTTGGGCATTTTCTTCCAAAACAGGCCTGTTTCGTCACAGTTAAACACTTGTTGGGGTTTCAGATTTTCACTCTTTATGTAGTCCTGAAATTTCTGCACAAACTTTTCAGCAGAATGTTTGTCTGAACTTGCAGCCTCACCATGCCTCACAACACTATGTATGCCACTACGCCTCTTAAATCTCTCAAACCAGCCTTTGCTTGCCCTAAATTCACTACCAGCAGCACTTGTTCCAGGAGTTTTCTTCACAAGATCTTCATGCAAACGCCTTGCCTTCTCACAAATAAATGACTCCACTACACTGTCTCCCACCATTTGTTTTTCTTTAATCCACAATAATAATAACTTTTCCATTTGTTCCATTATTGGTGACCTTTGTTTCGTAAGCACATTTACTCCTTTGGCAACATCAGCCTCCTTGATATGTTCTTTCTTTGACAGGATGGTTGTAATTGTTGATTTGTTTTTCCCAAACATCCTGGCAAGTTCCAGCACCCGCATACCACTCTCATATTTCTCAATCACTTCTCTCTTAAATTCCATGGTATTTCTCACTCTCTTTGCCACAGGAACTTTACTAGGAACTTTCTTGGGAGCCATGGTTACTTATTTCGCAGTTGCACTGGCAAAAAAAATGGAAAACAAGCGAAATGTTTGTATGAATGAGCAGAAGCTTCCTTACGTACCGAGAGAGACAAACAAACTGAAGCACAAGCGTCCCCAGCCGGCGGGTTGACGCGTCCAATACGGCCACTAACCGGAATAACGGCCGCTAACCAGGAGCCGTAAAACCGGCTGCTAACCGAGTTGGCCGCTAACAGGAACGGCCGCTAACCGAGGGTCCACTGTACAATACATGGGAGACAGTGAAAGGGTTAACAAATTCAGGGGTTCAACTTGACCAGAATGCATGATAAACTACTACAGTAAACAGAGAAGAAATAAAGGTGAAAGTAATGACAAGCCAACCTGAATGTTGGAAGTTGTACGACCCATTGCATGAAGACGATGTAGGTGACAGTTACGGCATAAGAGACGACCATCCAGTGGATAGCAACGTTGATCGGGTTCATCTGTCAGTTGTAAACCACAGTTCTGTAAAGAAATTCACGTGAAATGTTTATGAAGGCAATTTTCCATTATGCTCAGAGTTAAATGAAATAAGAAAAATCTATCCAGAAAACTGATGTTACTGATCATCTCCAAGTCTTTAAGTTCACAAGATTATACAATACAGGTCGGCCATCGCTAATCCGGCATCATTGGGACCTATAGTGTGCCGGATTAGTGAGTTTGCCGGATTATAGAGTGGTTAGGTTAGAATACACTTAATTAACCTATCAATAGAGAGACTGCTACATCTTCCTCATTTTCATCACTGCTTTCTCCTCCACTGGCTTGCTGCTGTGGATTTACAACCATCTGCACAATTTCTGAGTCAGTATAATGATGAAATTTGAGTCAGTATAATGATGAAATTTGAGTCAGTATAATGATGAAATTTGAGTCAGTATAATGATGAAATTTGAGTCAGTATAATGATGAAATTTGAGTCAGTATAATGATGAAATTTGAGTCAGTATAATGATGAAATTTGAGTCAGTATAATGATGAAATTTGAGTCAGTATAATGATGCAATTTGAAATTATGCTAGCCGAAATTAGTGCCGGATTACTGATGGAACCGGATAACTGATTGTTAGATTAGTGATGGCTGACCTGTATTAAGTTGGATAATTTATCAATACAGGATGGACATGCAGAAGATACCAAATAACAAAGGCAAAATAATTTCTGACATGTGCAACATCCAAGTCAGAAACCTCTTCCAATACTGGCCCTTTACTCATTCAAGGTTCGTGCATCAATGACAAAAAAAAAAAAAAATCCTCAGAGAAGAGTACGAATCTCTCTTCAGCAACCTTAACTGATAGTATGACAGTTGATGACCTGTAGTTTACATGTAGACAATTATAATGAATGAATAGAAGTAGTCATGGTATTACAGAAAGAGAGTGCTTGCTGAAAATTATAAGGACGAATTGTAGAGAGAGAAACGAAAATCATGGTCAGGGGAGAACAACTGGGAGGGAAGCCAGAGCCAAAGAGGAACTAGCCTTAAAACTAGACAAGTGCCTGATGTAGGTTCCTGGGTCCCAGAACACACTGTCAACACATGGGGAGGAGGGGTCCACTGGCATCAGTGCCGGATTTACCTATAGGCTTGGGAGGCTGAAACCAGGGCCTCAAATTCTAGGTGGCCTCTGGCCAAGGAGTATAATATTTTTGAGCTAAAAGACCATTCAGGAGAAAGCATGGCTGATTTAGGGTTAAACTATCCACTGCTGAGCTTGAAATAGACTTTAGAAAATGCTGAGGGCATCTTAAGACAATGGTGCCAACATGGCTGGTAGGTACAACGGAATGCAGCAAAGATTCATTGAAAAAATAAATTTGCAAGATTTATTTCATGCACCTTCTTTTGAGCCTCCACAAAGAGATAGGCAGTTCTAAAATCATTTTTGCAGCCTCAATCAAAAGTGCCTAAATATTTGTTAGACACTAGGTGGGAGGCACATGCAAAAGCCACAGAAGCTATTTTGGAAAGTTACAGTGCTATCACTGAGGCTCTCAGTCATTTGTACTCTGATGTTAATGAGAACAGTGATACCAGCCTTCAAGCTAACAATCTTTTGCAGAAAATGGAAGAAATGGAATTTGTGTTTATGCTGCATTTTTGGACCCATGTGCTAGGTCACTTTCACAAGGTCAGCAAAAGCTATTAAGAAATCAAAACTGTTAATGAGTATTTGTGTATGTTTGTCCAGTTCACTTCAGGATTTTTTAAGCAAAATTAGAGAAGATTTTGATGAGCTTGAGCAACAAGCAAAAGCCACCTTGCCAAATGTTAACTACAGAACTGTCACAAGGAGACAAAGAGTAAGAAAATGACAGAAGTGGACCTGATCCTGATGCCTTAAATGAACTCTCATCAAAAGATAAGTTTAGGATAAAATTCTTTATTCCTATACTAGATGTACTTGAAGCCAATTTAAGAAGAGCTGCTGTGTACTGTGATGTTGCACAAATGTTTACCTTTCTTGATAATTTGACAACATTTAAGCAAGAAATTCAGCAAGGTGTTGAACTGTTAATGGAATCATACCCAGAAGATGTTGACCTAAAACTTAATGATGAATTTTTGCACTTTTGCACTGTAGCCATAGGCCTACAGAAGAGCAGTCACTGTCTCATACAGACCTTTATCAAATTATATACAGTCATCCCTCGGTTTTCGATTTTAATCCGTTCCAGATGGATTGGCTAAAACCAAAATCGGCTAAAACCAAAACTATTTTCCCCATAAGAAATAATGGAAATTCAATTAATCCGTTCCAGAAACCCAGAAGTTTGGAAAAAAAAAATTGGGGGGGCCTTAAAGATAGATTTACATGCACAAATGAATGAACTCTATGTGGCACTTACCTTTATTGAAGACTGAAGTTGCTGGAACGAAGAGAGGGAGGAGGGGAGAGGGAAGAGACCCTATTTTTTGGAAGGGGAATCCCCTTCCATAAGGAATTTAGGTACAAAGTCCTTATCCGGGGTCACTTCCCTGCATGCCTGGTACACTCCCTCCCTGCCTGCTACACTCCCTCCCTGCCTGTTACACTCCCTGCATACCTGCTACACTCGCTGCATACCTGTTACACTCCCTGCATACATGCTACACTCCCTACATACATGTTACACTCCCTGCATACCTGCTACACTCCCTGCATACATGCTACACCCCCTGCATACCTGCTACACTCCCTGCATATCTGTTACACTCCCTGCATACATGCTACACTCCCTGCATACATGTTACACTCCCTGCACATGTTACCCTACCTGTTACACTCCCTGCATACCTGTTACACTCCCTGCATACATGTTACACTCCCTGCATACCTGTTACACTCCCTGCATACATGCTACAATGCCTGCATTCATGCTACACTCCCTGCATACCTGCTACACTCCCTGCATACATGCTACACTCCCTACATACATGCTACACTCCCTGCATACCTGCTACACTCCCTGCATACATGCTACACTCCCTGCATACATGCTACACTCCCTGCATACATGCTACACTCCCTGCATACATGCTACACTCCCTGCATACATGCTACACTCCCTGCATACATGCTACACTCCCTGCATACATGCTACACTCCCTGCATACCTGCTACACTCCCTGCATGCCTGCTACACTCCCTGCATGCCTGCTACACTCCCTGCATGCCTGCTACACTCTTAAACTCCATCGTGTTTCTCACTTTCACTATCATATTTTTCTATGTGCGTGGGAGGTGCGTGGGTGGTGGGCCTACGGCCTTTGTATGTGCGTGGCACTGGTGGACAGGTCCCATATGGTCGGCGAAAACTAAAACAATCGGCGAAAACTGAGACAAATTTTCCCCGAAAAAAGTCGGCGAAAACCAAAATCGGCGAAAACTGGGACAATCGAAAACCAAGGGATGACTGTACAGTGGACCCTCAGTGTTTGTACTTACATGATTCATTACCTTTGTAACTTGTGAGTTCATACCTTTGTAACTTGTGAGTTCATTACCTTTGTAACTTGTAAGTTCATTACCTTTGTAACTTGTGGGTTCATTACCTTTGTAACTTTTGAGTTCATTACCTTTGTAACTTGCTCAGCTATCAAAACTTTGGGGTCCAGTCCCTGGACCCATTATGTACCTCTGTAATCTTTTGACTACCGCCCACAGGATGGGTATGGGGTGCATAATAAAGATATCAAACTAACTAACAGTGGACCCCCGGTTAACGGCCATAATTCGTTCCAGAATGCTGTTCGAGTGCCGTTACTGAACGAATTTGTTCCCATAAGAAATAATGTACATTAGATTAGTCCTTTTAGACCCCCAAAAATACACTTACACAAGCACTTACAAAAATACACTTACATAATTGTTTGAGTTTGGAGCAGTACGTAAACCGGGGGTCCACTATATGTACAGTGGACCCTCGCTATTCGAACACTCAAAACTCGCCCTTTTATGTAAGTTTATTATTGTAAGTGCTTTTATAAGTGTATTTTTGGGGGTCTGAAACGGATTAATCTAATTTACATCATTCCTTATGGGAATAAATTTGTTTGGTAACAGCACTTAAACAGCATTCTGGAATAAAGAATGTTTGAAAGTTGGGGGTCCACTGTACAGTGGACCCCCGAGTAATGAAAAAACTTCATTCCAGAAGCCTGCTCAAGTGCCATTACCGAACGAATTTACTCCCTTAAGGAATAATGTCACGTAGGTTAGTCTATTTCAGGCCCCCAAAAATACACTTCCACAAGCACTTACAATATTATACTTATATAATTGTACGATTTCCGAGGTGTTCGTTACTCGGGGGACCACTGTATATGTATTTTGGGAAGCCAGTTAGGCAGACTTGAGTCCTGGAGGTGGGAAGTATGATGCTCGCACTTTAAAGGACGGTACACAAATAACCCACACATAGGAGAGAGGAGCTTACCACAACATTTTGGTCCGACTTGGACCATTTACAAAGTCACGGCATTGTGCCTTTTTGTTATTTAAAGGAGAGGTTAGGGATATTGGCTGTTTGGAGTGACATATAAACTGTCGTATCTGAGCGCCTCTATAAAGACAGTGATTATGTGTGAATGATGGTGAAAGTGTTTTTTGTTTTTTTTTTGGGGGGGGGGGTCACCCTGCCTCAGTAGGAGATGGTTAACGTGTTTAAAAAAAACAATGTACAGTGGACCCCCGGAGTTCGTTAGCGTCGGAGTACGTGAAAATCGGAGATTGTGATGTTTTTTCGCAAAAATATTGGTTTGGTGTTCGCGAATCCGCTCGGAGTTCGTGATTCGTCCTGGACGTGTACGCATAGCCAGAGCGGGCCCGGGCACTCCATTCAGCATTAGTGTGCTATTGTTTACCAACGAGCGACCGCCACCCACGCATTCATACCATATATTTTGTCATTATTCCAGTGTTTTTAGTGCTTGCAACTGTTAAATAAGCCACCATGGGCCCCAAGAAAGCTCCTAGTGCCAGGCCTGTGGTAAAGAATGTCAGAAATATGGTAGAACTGAAGAAGGATTAGGGAGATCTGTGCCAAATGGACTGATGTGCAAGGCTTTATGGATGATTATCACCCTAACAAAGCTGTTGCAGGCCGTGCTGGCAACATGTACAATGACAATGTGGTATCCCATTTCAGGGATGTTTTAAAGAAATGCCAGAAACAGAGCTCCCTGGACAGATTTTTGGGGTCCAGTGACTCTCAACCTGGTCCTAGTGGCATTAACCCTTTGACTGTCGGAGGCCCCATTCTGAAACTGTCATTCTATGTCGGAAAATTTTGGAAAAAAAAAAAAATTATTTTTTCTTATGAAATGATAGAGAATCTTTTCCCGATTGTAATGACACCAAAAGTATGAAATTTGATTGAAAACTTATGGAATTACGCTCTCACAAAGTTAGCGATGTCAGTGATATATACGCATCGGCTATTTCGCCGACTTTGAGCCCTATTTTAGGCCAATTCCATTGGGACAGTCGACCAAACTCATAGCTATTTCTTTAGAACTCCATTTGTTCTATCGATTGAGTACACGAAATCACCAATTTACCGATTTCAACTACCCAATAAAGTGGTCAGAAAATGGCAATTGTGCCAATTTCATGCAAAATTAAAAAGATGTCAATTTCAAAATAGGGTCCAGAATAAACAATGCAGACATCCCTAGCACTAAAATAAGATGTTATCTGTTCATTAGTCATGTCTTTAGGCCCCTCTTACATTACTCTTGCTTTCTATTTTGATTTTTATTCATACAAAAATAGAAGATTTATTGTTATGCAGACTATTGCATTATTGTAAAACTGTATAAATAATATCTGTGCACTTGTGAAAGAATATTAGACTCACCAATTGATGTGTATTGGACGCATGGTGTGATTTGTTTACTTTTGAACATTGGCAAATCGAACATTTCCGCTACTTTGAGCTCAATTTCAAGATCGTTTACATCATGAAACTAATCAAAATCATCTCTATTCCTGTAATATGTTTCCCATTCTATCAAATGAGACCATTCAAAAGAGAATACAACCATAAATACTATACGAAAATACACCTTAAAGACGGCGTTTTAATTAAAAAAACGGTTGGAGTTTTTCTCATTATGTACTGCTTCTGCAGGATTTTTTATACTGCGCACACTGACCACACAGACCCATTCTCTCACATGTGGGCCTACCAGCTTTCTCCGCTTGATTTGAGCCGCTAGAATTTGTGCAGTATAATACGTCGGAAACATTGGCTCGTAAGACGTATATATACGTCCGAAACAGTCAAAGGTTAAAAAAAAAGGCCAGTAACCCCAGAAAAGAACTTGGTACCTCAGTAGTGTAATGGAAAGATTCTCCCTTCCAAACACTAGCAACTCCTCCATCCTCTCCCCCTTCTCTTTCTCCAACCAATCAACAACTCTTCAATAAAGGTAAGTGACATGTTATTGTACTATTTAATTTTTATTTCTCATTGTTTTCTGTGTAATTTAATGTGAAACTAAATTTATTTTAATACTTTTGGGTGTCTGGAACGGATTAATTTTATTTCCATCCTCTACTGAAAGACACTTAAGTACAGTGGACCTCGCATTCGAATTTATCCGTTCGAGACTTGTTCTTAACGAAATGATTCCAAAGGCGATTTAATTTTTCCCATAAGGAATAAGGGTAAATAGACTAGTCCGTTCAAAATCCAAAAATATATACAAAAGCTATTTTAAAAAATAAGCTTCTACATAAAAAACTTTTTAAATACTACAGTGTTGTACTACTGTATTAGTAAATAAATGCAAGTCTTTTTACTTACCATTATTGAAGATTGTTGATGGCATATGGAAGAAGGGAGGAGGAGTGAGGAGGGAGGAGGGGTTAGTGTTTGGAAGGGGACTCCCTCCAAAGGACTTCAGGTATCCAAAGCCCTATCTGGGGTTTCTTTCTTTGTCTTTTAATCCCACTAGGGACCAGCTTGAGAGTCACTGGACACTAACAAAATAACTGTCCACAGTCCCCTGTTTCTGGCGCCTTTTAACATTTCCTGAAGTAGGACATTGTTTGGTCACTGAACATGCTGCTGTTATGGCTTGTTTGAGCTTGTTTAGGGTGGTATTTTTCAACAAAACTTTGCAACTATTCCACATTGTACACATCTCCTTAATTCCCTCTTCAGTCCCTCTTCCTCCTCCTCTCCCGTGAATCAATAGCCTCAAATCTGGTCTGATGCTCTTCCATTTCCAGCTCTTGCAGCTCTTCAGTTGTTAGCTCTACCCTGTGGTCCTCCACCAACTCTTCCACATCCTCGCCACTCACCTCCAAACCCAGGGACTTGCCCAATTCCACAATACCGTCCACAACAGGCTCAGGGTCAGGTCAGGGTCAGCCTCAAACCCTTCAAAATTCCTCTGTTGGACACAACCTGGCCACAATGGTCTCCAAGCAGAGTTCAAAGTCCTTGAAGTCACTCCCTCCCAAGCCTTCCTATAAGGCCTATGCAGCTGTAGATATTGAAGTGATTCTTACCCGAACTCTCTAAGGGTCAATTCATGTCCGAGGTCATTTCAAAGCACTTTTCAAACAATGCTTTTGTGTAGAGTTTTTGAAGTTACAGATGACCTGCTGGTCCATGGGCTGGAGGAGAGGAGTGGTGTTGGAGGCAAGAACTTCAGTTTTAAATTGAATTTGAAGTCTTGAAGATTCAGAACACGGACTTGAGTCCTGTAGATGAAGTAAGTGTCTGCACTCGAAGGAGGTTAATGTTGCAGTTATAACTGTAGTGTAACATCCGGCAAGAAGTGATGGAGTGAATGATATGAAAGTTTTTTCAGGCCACCTGCCTGTGGAATCCATGTGTTTAAAAAATCTAAGTCTTCACAGTGGTCTTCATATTTGAGGATGTGAAGACTTTCCAGTAACAGGAGGCATTGGCCAAACCCTTTTCCTGTAGGTATTTTTCACACTGGGGCCAAACACTTCATGGATCCACTCACTGAAAAGTTGCTTTGTGACCCATGCATTCTGACTAGATCTCCACAAGACACACAATCTACTTTTAATGACATTGTGTTCTTGAACACTCTGGAATTTTCTGAGTGATACACCAGTAAAGGCTTCAATTTAAAATCCCCAGTAGCGTTACTACACATCATAGGCTTGTGTCCTGGCAGTGCTTTTTCCTCCTGAGTAATGTAGGTCCTGTTGGGCATTTTCTTCCAAAACAGGCCTGTTTCATCACAATTGAACACTTGTTCAGGTTTCAATTTTTCAGTCTTTATGTAGTCCTGAAACTCGTTTATGAATTTTTCAGCTGCACATTTGTCTGAACTGGCAGCCTCACCATGCCTTACCACATTATGTATGCTACTACGATTTTTAAATCTCTCAAACCAGCCTTTGCTGGCTTTAAATTCACTACCACTACGATTAACACTGGTTGCAGGCATTTTCTTTGCAAGATCGGCATGCAACTTCCTTGCCTTTTCACAAATGATTGACTCCGACACACTATCACCTGCTAACTTTTATCCTTGATCCACACCAGCAACAACTTCTCAATCTCTCTGATTATTTGTGGTCTATTTTTGGCTAGCATCTTAACACCTTTTGCACCATCAGCTTCCTTGATTTGTTCCTTCTTAAGCAGGAAAGAAGCGATAGTTGACCTGTTTTTGCCATATATCCTGGCAAGCTCAGACATTTGCACACCACTCTCGTATTTTTTTATTATTTCCTTCTTCGTGTCTATGGTGTTTCTCACTCTCTTCATCCCAGGGGTACCACTAGGAACTTTCTTGGGACCCATGGTAGCTTATTTCACAGTCGCACTTAATGAACGAACTCCAAACAATTATAATTAAGTGTGAAATGTCTGGATGAGAGTGCAGGGTATTGTTCTCTCGAGTGTAAACAACGTGGGACTGGCTCTCCACGCCTGCGCGCTGAGGCACCCAAGCGTGCCTGGGCAGACAGGTCACGGATGCACTTGTTCGAATTGCGATATTTTGTTCACATGTCGATATTGATTTTCTTGTTCTAATGACGATATGTTCTATTGCCGAGCCTTTCGAATAGCGAGGGTCCACTGTACAATATTACACTTACATAATTGTTCGAGTTTTGAGGTCATCGAAACTCGGGGGTCCACTCTATTTAGTTACATTAATTATTTGTTTATTGACCTATTCAGTGACAGCAGTTATTTATTTACTTATTTATTTAGCATATACAGTAGTCCCCCTGTATCTACGGGGGGATATATTCCAAGGCCTGCCATGGATACCCAAAACTGTGGATAGTAGAGTACCCTATATGTAAGTTGCATTTTAATTTACATTCATACCTATGATAGTTTAAGTGAAAATTATGCACAATAAGTTAAAAATGATCACTTTTTCACTGATGGGTAGCACTTCACTGCCTCTCTTAGGCTTTGAAGAACTCTCACTGTCACTACTTTTGCACCTCGAGGCCGTTATTAAGCAAAATTAAGGGTCATTTTCAGGCCACAGTAAACCATGGCTAACTGAAACCGCGTAAACCGAATCCGGGGGTATGAGGGTTCTACTTGGGATAATTTTTGATTTATGATGTGTTTGTTGGAACGTAACTTCATTATAAGTTGAGGTGTTAGCACCGGTACTGTATTATACTTCTAAATTGATCAAAACTCATGTTAGGCTTTTTCATAGATTACCTCACCATTATAAATTTATTTTCTGGGTTTGACAAGGATCTCTGCCAAGTATGGGCTGGTAAGCCTACTACAGTGTTCCTCATTTCTTATGTAGTGCTCTAGTGTCTTTCGTACTCTTCGGTACCCACAACTACAATTTCAAAATCAGAATCTATGCCCTTTTATAAAACATAGAATTTGAGCAGTGTCTGGATTATCATTGCTTTCATCTAGTGTGAAAAAATATTTGAAATGTGTTACCTTGTCAGTGATGTTTTAATAACTCTTATCTTCATAATAATAAATAATAATAATTAATAAGATTTATTTCTACATGATACAACTTATACAGACCATAGCTGACATCAATGACTTACTATAACTGTTGTCACTTTGGTTTTACAGCCAACTCGCATCTTATTCTGTGTCAAATTTTTTCTCAAGCATATTGTCTTGACTTGCATATCGATTTTTTAATTGATTATTTTTCTAATAGGTGCAGAGGCCTGCAGTAAACCACCTTGGAGGTTCCATGTGACCCGCTCGAAGGTTTATCAATTTAGTTTCAGTTGCATTTTTTAACACACCGGCCGTCTCCCACCGAGGCAGGGTCACCAGAAAAATAAATACTTAAACCATCATTCATGCTGTCACTGTCTTGCCAGAGGTGCACAGATACGTCAGTGTAGATGTTACTCAAAACTGCAGATATCCCAAACCCATCCTTCAGAGTTCAGGTACTGTACTTCCCACCTCCAGAACTGAAACATCCTCACTCATCCTTCAGAGTACAGGTACTGTACTTCCCACCTCCAGGACTGTAACATTCCCACACATCCTTCAGAGTGCAGGCACTGTACCTCCCACCTCCAGAACTGTAACATCCCCACCCATCCTTCAGAGTACAGGTACTGTACTTCCCACCTCCAGGACTGTAACATCCCCACCCATCCTTCAGAGTACAGGTACTGTACTTCCCACCTCCAGGACTGTAACATCCCCACCCATCCTTCAGAGTACAGGTACTGTACTTCCCACCTCCAGAACTGTAACATCCTCACTCATCCTTCAGAGTGCAGGCACTGTACCTCCCACCTCCAGGACTGTTACATCCCCACCCATCCTTCAGAGTACAGGCACTGTACCTCCCACCTCCAGGACTGTAACATCCCCACCCATCCTTCAGAGTACAGGTACTGTACTTCCCACCTCCAGGACTGTAACATCCCCACCCATCCTTCAGAGTACAGGTACTGTACTTCCCACCTCCAGAACTGTAACATCCTCACTCATCCTTCAGAGTGCAGGCACTGTACCTCCCACCTCCAGGACTGTAACATCCCCACTCATCCAGAGTGCAGGCACTGTACCTCATACCTCCAGGACTGTAACATCCCCACTCATCCTTCAGAGTGCAGGCACTGTACCTCCCACCTCCAGGACTGTAACATCCCCACTCATCCAGAGTGCAGGCACTGTACCTCCCACCTCCAGGACTGTAACATCCCCACTCATCCTTCAGAGTGCAGGCACTGTACCTCCCACCTCCAGGACTGTAACATCCCCACTCATCCTTCAGAGTGCAGGCACTGTAACCTCTCACCTCCAGGACTGTAACATCCCCACTCATCCTTCAGAGTGCAGGCACTGTACCACCCACCTCCAGGAAGGTCAGATTTTATATCTAATGTTATTCATGTTTTGCAGATTAGTGGCAATGACGGGCAAAGAAAAGCAGGACGAATGCGAGCAGGTGACTGTAGTGGTGTTAGGAGATCTTGACACTCCCCACGCATGAACTACCACGCCTGTCACTCTCGCAAGAAGGTTTTGAGGTGAATCTGTGGG